>SJYA01002711.1:7126-24620 GCA_006410615.1 Neotragus moschatus
TCGCGGGGGGGGGGCGGGGGGGCTCACTGCAAGGTAATATCCGAGCAGCGATAGGAAGCCAGCGTGAGCATCTGAGCAGAGGGACCCACCAGTGCAAAGGCCCTGGGGTGGGAACAAGACTCATGATTGAGAGAATGTTCAGAAGCTGGCTCCAAGGTCCAGGGGCCAGATTGTATAGGCCTCTGGCTCCTGTAAGGTGGTCAGTTTCACTTTGCAGAGGGGGACACTGAAGCCCACGTAGGCTGCATCCCTGCGGCCCTGGAGTCCAGGCCACTGACCAACCTCTTCTCCCAGGTTCCACGGTGGGGGTGGGGCAGCGCGAGGCGTGGCCTTCCCCCACCCCTCACAGCCCCAGCTAAGGGTCCCTGGCCTCCAGGGTATGATCCTGCAGATCTCGGGGAGCCTGCCCAGCCTCAGCGGCATGGAGATGGCCTGTGACTATGGCCATGGCATCCACACGGTGGCTCGGGTCCCGGGCCCAGCCTTTGGCCACCAGATCGCCTACTGCAACCTCTTGCCCAAGGATCAGTTCCCGCCTTTCCCGCCCCACCAAGGTAGGCACCTCACGGCCCGGGGTGCAGGGACGGCTGATGGGGGCCCTCGGATGGTGGACTCTCAGGCGTGGGGGGTCCTGATGGCACAGCCGCCGTGCCCCCTTGCCCTTCTCTTCCTGGACGCCCTGCTCTGTCGCAGACCACGTGACTGTCGAGATGTCGGTGAGGGTCCAGGGGCAGAGCATCGTCAGGGCCAGCTTCACCATCTACGACTGCGGCCGGGTTGGGCAGGTGTACCCACACACAGCGTGAGTAGGGTGTCGGGGCTAGCTGCCGGTGGGGGCAGGAGGCTTTGCTCTCAGGGAAGCCCCCTCAAGAAAAATGATGGTGTCCCAGAGGTAGACGGGACCCTTGGCTGTTCACCTGACAGTTCATTTGTGCAACAAATTCTCATCACCTGGTGTGCCTGGCATCTGTGAGCACCCAGGCTAGTCGAGGCTCACAAAAGTGCTTTGATTAGTCCTCTGGAGGCCCTGCTTGCCTATCTCCTCCTTGCATACCTCCTGCACTGGGGAGCTCATTACCTTACAAAATGCCCAGCCCCTCTGGGCAGCTCTGATGTTGAGCAAGACCTCGTTTCACTGTGCTGGGATCTGTGTCCCGGGTCCCCGCTGCTGGGCACAGGGATGGGGAGCCAGGTAGCTGAGGGGAGCCCCCCGCTGTCTTTCAGTTGCACCAGCTGCCTATCGGCACAGTGGCCCTGTTTCTGGTGCTCCCAGCAGCACGCCTGTGTCTCCAACCAGTCTCGGTGTGAGGCCTCGCCAAATCCCACGGTAAGCCAGGCCCAGGGGTGCCCTCTGCCTCCACTGTCTTTTTTTTTCACTTAGCATGTTGAGAACATTTCCGTGTCATTACATTGTCTTCCTTGGCTCCAACTTTAATAGCCACCACTCTGGGCTCATCGTCACAGTGCATATAACCAGTCCCCTGCTGCCATTCTCTTCTCCAGGGGTTCTTCCCAACCCGGGGATTGAACCTGGGTCTCTTGCATTGCAGGCAGACTCTTCACCATCTGAGCCACCAGGGAAGCCCCTCCAGTCCCCTGTTGTTGGACGTGCTGAGCGCGCCTCTTTCTTTTCTGTGTTCTGATACGTGCAGGGCATTGCATGGCCTTGAGTGTCCCCTGGAGACCAGTTCTTCAACATGGCATTTGGGGTGAAAGCCCATACTTTTAGCTCAGCTGACCCCCAGAAAGCCTGCGCCTGTTTACACTTCAGCCGTTTAGGACAAGGCCCCTTCTTGCACATCATACTCATTGTCAATTTTATCTTCACTGTTTTCTGCGACCCTCGTGGGTCAGGGAGTACCAGGCTTGGGCCTTGAATCGAAGCCCCTCTTGTTGGCAGCCCATGTTCTCCCCGCTTCCCCAAGTTAGGGGCTGGGCCAAAAGACCCTAGCCTCCATCTCCCACAGGCACTGGGGCCCCAGGGCCGGGGATTGCTGTGGCTCTCGCTGGGTGGAGAAAGCGAGTGACCTCCATAGCCGCAGGTTCCCAGGTCCTCCTGTTAGGCTGGCCTGATGGCGCCCTGAGCTGGGGGACAGTGTGCCATCAGTTACATGGGGCGAGTGTGTTGGGGAAGGCGGGGATGGGCAGAGACACAGGCCGAGGTGCCACGTACCGGGGTGCCGCCGGCTGGTTTGAGTGTGGTCACTTGCGGGGTGGCTTTGCATCTTCACCCAGAGAGCCTCTACGGCCGTCCCAGCCTTGTGCCAGGGACGACCGGGCAGGACTCCCAAGACTGGTTGAAGTGGGACGGCTGGACTGCGGTGGGTACCAGGCTGGGATGGCTGGCCCAGGATGGTGCCAGGTCACATGCCAGCTTCTCCCCCGTCAGGCCCACCCGCTGGATCTTCCGTCTCATACCAGGGCCGTGAGAGGCTCAGGGTGAGGGACCAGGCTCTTGCCTGCAGCTCAGCTCTCCAGGAAAGGGGAGTTCCCACCCATTTTCCAAATGGCACAGTTGAGGTAGTCAGTGTAACCCCCGAAAGCCCTGGCTCCCAGCAGGGAGAGGTCACTGAGGCCCGTCCTGCACCCCTAGGAAGCCACCCTGGTCCCCCCTGGGGAAGCAGCCGATTAGACACAGTTCTGCCCTCCCCATCATGAACGCAAGAGCCTGGGACGTGAGTCATGGCTGTGTGACCCTGGGCAGGCCGCCACACCTCTCTGTGCCTATCTCCCTGTCTGTGAAAGGGGGCCTGTCTCAGAGGGGGATCCGGAGCGACACCAGCTTCGTACCCGACACGCCGTGGGTGGCCCCTCAGGTGGGAGGACTTCTCCAGGAGGGGAACCTTCTGCCAGGTTCTGGCAGACGCATAGGAGCTCACCAGCCTGGAAGTGCTTCTGGGGCAGCGCACCCAGGGACACCCCCCCTTCCTGCCCCACCCCTCCGAGGTCTATGAGTCAGAGATGCTATAGGGGCACATAGAGGCCTGTCTCAGAGGATTATGGTAGTCCATAGGGAGAAGACGCCAGCTCCGCCTGGGCCTGGCCTGCTGCTTAATCCAGTGTTTAATTTGGAGCTAGTTGGTTGGTCGGTCGTGGAGGCCGCAGGGCTCTGGCCAGGCCCGGGAGGGGTCTCTGGGCACGCGCGAGCCAGGGACTATGTCTCCTGACTTCCCGTTGCCTCGTGGTCCCCAGAGGAAGGAAGTGCGGGGTACAGGATGCTGCGAGGAGGGCTGCAACTTTTTTCCAAGGAGGGGAGGGGAGTGGAGAAGGCCACTGGGTCCGCCCCTTCCAGTTGTCCTGGAGGAGGTGGCTTCCACAAGGTGGGGTGACCTTAGGTCTTAGAAGCGGCAAGGGTTTGGGCAGGTGCTGGGGTCAGGCTCCCTGAGTGGGCACCTCTACGAAGGTGGCTTCGTTAGGAGCTGGTGGAGAGGGCAGTTGGTGGGAACGTGGGGGGCAGTTTACAGAAGCGGGGCAGGGCGACACAAAAAGGCAGGGAGGGCGCAGGTTGGGTGGGTTCAGTGGGGCCGCTCGGTGCTCCGCCTGGTTGGGTCCCCAGCTCTGAACCCTCGCATGTGGAAAGACCTTGGGAGAGTCTGTGAGCTCCAGTGCAGAGTCAGGCGAGGCCTTGCCGCGGCCCGCATGCTCTGGGCTGACATCTGGGCTTCCTGGGGCTCCCACCTCGCTGTCCCCCCAGCTCCTGTTCTTCAGCCTCTCAGCTCTGCCCAGTCGGGCCGTGGTTTCCTGAGCCTGGAGGCTATCCTCTGGCCAAGGAGGAGAAGCCACTCAGCTTGTCTCTGAGGCTTGCATGGTTTGGCTTGGGACGGGACAAGGAGGCCGCGGTTCTCTGTGAGCCGCCGGCCGCGGCCCCAGCAGAGCCAGTCGGCCTGTGTGAGTGCAGAGTCCCAGGGGCAGCATCCCCTTTGGGCTCAGCTGGATCTGGAGGCTCTGCCGGCGTCACCAGGGCCTCCCCGCCCCTCCAAGTGGCCTCCGCGCTCTGGCAGGCCCTCCCCTTTGGCCGCAAGATGCCTTAGCAGCCACGGGTGGGGTCCTGATCCCCGGCAATCCCAGGAGACCCTCCTTCTCGTTGGTTCTACAGAAGTATTCCAGGGGAACTGGATCACATCCACTTCCCGAACCAATCGCTGAGCCCAGGACAGGCCTGGGTGCCTGCCCACCCCTGGAGCCAGGGAGGAGGGTCAGTCCTCCCATACCGCAGGCCTGGGGGGCGGGGAGAGGCAGGCACACTTGGACCAGCTGTCCCCAGGGGAGATGAGCGACCCTGGGAGCAGTGCTGGAAGAGGGCAGAGGCGCACCCACACGCTCCCAGACTTGCCCACTCCGGAGAGCGCGTCCACGGTGGGTTATGAGGATCAAGGAGAGTAGGGCCCTAGGGGATGGTCCCACGTCGTTTCCTCTGGACCCACACGCCTCCAACCCCTGCTGGCCACCTCCCCTTGACTGGCCCGGAGCCAGGGTCGCAGCCGCAGGGCCCCCGGCCAGCTGCGAAGCGGGCTGGCAGCAGTGGTGAAACCCGATTGGAAACATGTGGGTTCCATTCCCCGAAATTCCACGGGGCTTACACATGGGACGGCTCAGGACGGCAGCTCAGGGGAGGGACGGCCTTGCGTGTCACACAGCAAGCCGGACGCCAGCTCCTGCCCTGCAGTGGTGGCCGGGCTGGGCAGCCTCCTTGGCCCCTGTGGTCGGCAGCAAGCAGCGCTCCCAGGGAAGCTCATCGTCTGGGTGCAGTGTCTGGCCTGGGGGTCCGCAGCAGGGTCTGCGCCGCTAGAGCTCGCTGTGCTGCCCGCCCTGTCCTGGGCACGCCACTCTGTTTCTCTGTGCCTCAGTGTTCCAGTCTGTCAAGTGGGTATAACGGTGGTACCCACCTCACAGGGCATTTGGGAGGATGATTTGGTGAATTAATACAGCACAGTGCTCAGAACTTTCCAGGTGCACATGGAGGGCTGTGCGTGACGGCCGCTAACCACCGTCGCTACCGTGGTCGCTATTTATGACCGTGGTCAACGATAATAATTGAAGCGTTGGTGTCCCTCAAGCTCTGGTTTCACGCTGGGCCCCTGAGGGTCCCCGCAAGGAGCTCCTCGTCTGATTAACAGTACTGAGAAAAGACCCCGGGGCCCCATCTCTCACCTTGGCCCTCAGTCTCTGGCCCGAGAACCCGGGAAATATTGAAGGAAGGAGGAGAAGGGGGTGGCAGAGGGTGAGCTAGTTGGTTGGCATCATCGACTCAACGGACTTGAGTTTGAGCAAACTCCCGAAGGTCGTGAGGGGCAGGGAAGCCTGGCGTGCTGCAGTCCCGGGGGTCGCAGAGAGTCAGACACGACCGAGTGACTGAACAACTGACTCCACATCTGACACGGGAATGCAGATGCCCAGGCCCCCCGCTCGGGTTTCGTGATGCGTCCGGGAGTGGGGAGGGGTGTGTGCAGCCTCACACCCTGTTTCTCATGGGCCGCTCCAAAGNGTCGCAGAGAGTCAGACACGACCGAGTGACTGAACAACTGACTCCACATCTGACACGGGAATGCAGATGCCCAGGCCCCCCGCTCGGGTTTCGTGATGCGTCCGGGAGTGGGGAGGGGTGTGTGCAGCCTCACACCCTGTTTCTCATGGGCCGCTCCAAAGTCTGCGGTTTCCTCTTTCGTGAATCATTCATCGCGTGTCCATCTGGAAACTGGAATTCCAGAGGTGGAGGGAGCCTCAGAAAGTGAGTGCAGCGCCTCATTTTACAACTGGGGAAAGATGAGGCCTGAAGCCAGGGAGGTCCCCCTAAGAGGCGCTCCGTGGAGTGGCCGTGGGGAATCGGCTCCACTGGGCAGGTTACTGCCTCTTTCCGTGCCTCAGTCTTGTCTGTGAAATACACCTTCCTGCTCGTAGGGTCAGGTGAGATGGTGTGTGGGAGGCAGTGGATGTGGCAGTCGGTCTATTAGCAGCTTTTCCTCACTGCAGAGGCTGCCCAGCGCCTCCCCAGGGAGATGGGACTGCGCCAGCTGGCTGGGGTGGTCGTGAATCCCGTCTCCTCTGGAACGCCCCAGGGTCAGCCCTGCTTCCTTGTGTTTTGACTGCAGAGCCCTCAGGACTGCCCGCAGATCCTGCCCTCCCCCTTGGCCCCCATGCCTACTGGCGGGTCCCAGAGCATCCCGGTGCACCTGGCCAGTGCCGCCTTCTTCCAGGTAAGCAGGGGCGGGGCCCACCGCCCATGCGTTGCTTTTCCACTTATTTATTTATTTGGTTGCCTGGGTCTTAGTTGCAGCGTGCAGGACCTCTGGTTGCGGCACATGGGATCTAGTTCCCTGACCAGAGATTGAACCCAGACCCCCTCCATGGGGAGCTGAGTCTTAGCCACTAGACCACCCGGGAAGTCCCATGCTTTGGTTTTCTTCCTCTGAGTCTCTGGGCTCTGTTGGAGAAAGCCCTGCCCTGATGGCACCAAGGTAGGGGGAAGGAAGGTGGGTGGTGGGCACAGGCCTTGGGGACAGCCAGCTGCCCCTAGCTCCTGCAGGAAAGGAGGGTCTGGCCGGGACCTCTCCCCTGTGACGCCCCCCGACAGGCCCAGGCCCTGCCCAGTGCTGCAGCCCATGGGTGACTTTGTCCATGTCCACCCTGCCCTGCCCCCAGGCTGGGTTGTGACCCTGGACATAACCCCCCCCCAAGTTTGAGGCCGACACGTCTTCCCTGGAAAGTGGCCCGAGACCCCCTTGGCCGCCCCGTCCCCATCGTCCTGGTGGGGAAGGCAAGAGGGGAAGCAGATGCCTCCAGGGACACGGCATCGGGCTAGACTCACATCCTAGCCCTGGACTCCTTGTCCGGTGCTCTTCCCCACCACCAGCCTTCCCTGCCTGCGTGCCGCCCTCCCCCAACCCCCGCCACCCATCTGGGCTGGGGGAACGGAAGCCACCCCTTGCTGGGTCCCTCCTGGAGGAGCGTCCTGGGTGGGAAGCGTTGACGAGCCCTGGACATGTGCCAGCTACCCCCTCCCCAGCTCTCAGGGACTCTCCATCTGTCACTTCCCTGGGGGAGCTGAGGCCCTTGACGACTTGTCACACGTGGGGGCCACGTGCCGGGGAGCCTCGTCATGGCAGGGGATGCTGCCCTGTGAAGGGCTGGGGGGGCTGTGCCCTCGGTCCTGGGGCTCCTCCCTGTGGTGGTTGGGGCAGAGCTTCCGGGGCATTCGGAGGGGGTGAAGGCCATGCTGCTCCCCTGGGCTGCCGGAGCCTGAGTCAGGGAGGCCCAGGGCTTGAGTGTGGGTCCTGCCTCCTGCTTTTGAACATAGTGTAACTGGGGGGCCCCTGTCTGCCTTCCTTGGGCCTCGGTGATCCTGGCCCGCCTTCCCCTGGGCCTGCTTCTGACTCTGCCTGGGCTCTGCAGCAGCCCGATCCACAGAGCTCACACCCAGCAGAGCCCCAGACAGGCTGGCCGGCTCCTGCGAGCCCAGAGGCTCAGGAGCCCCAGCTCAGTGTGGCAGGGATACAGGAGCTCTCAGCCTGTCAACAGCCACTTCCCTGTGTCAGTTTCGCAGCGAAGCGGGGAGGGGGCAGGGCCAGGGGGTGGCCAGCCTGCTTTCTCCTCAGGGTAACACATCTACCAACGACGGGGACGTAAACAGGAAGTCCTGCCACGCAGCTGGCCTAGCCCTCTTGAAACCTGGGTTTGTTCACTCAGCAAATATTCACTGATGGCTGTTTATTTAAACTGCTGTTTATTCTCTTCCCCGACCCCCGAACAAAGCATTTATTGAACACTTTCTACATACTGATCACATCCAGCATATATTAGGCGCCCACAGCGTGCAACCCGCTAAAGACACAAGGTGTCCAGTTTCCTTAGAGTCCTGCAGAGTAGGGGGGGGTCTCTTTCCATTGCTAAGTTTAGAGACCCACACAGCTCAGAGGAGGAGCCACCTGCACAGAGTCACACAGCTAGAAGGTCGCAGAGGTGGAATTCGGACCTGAGTGGGCCTGTGTTAAGGTTGAGCCTGAGCTGTTTCACCTGCCATCTTACTGGAGGTGTCAGGGGGCCCGAAACCCAGCCCCCCCACCTCCTCCCCAGTGGGTGGAAAGACAGGTGTAGACAGAGCCTGGGCAGGGGATAGGGGAGCAGGTTGGGGAAGGCTGTTGGAGCTTAATGAAGCCCCCCAGCACACACCCTAATATTCATTGCCAAACAGATGGACGCTCAAGTGAGGGGTGTCCCCGTGATTTGGGTGAGGGGCGGTCTGGGAAGGCTGTTGGAACATGGGACATTTGAGCTAGATTTTGAAGGCTGTGTTGAGGTTTGCTGGGGTGGAAATATGGACTTGGACAAAGGCTGAGGGCAGGATGGCGTGTGCGTTGTTGACCCATGTTCTATGTGACTGATCCCGGGCCGTGGGGGGTTTTGAGGCCGTAGGGCAGGCGGAGTCTCCTGGGATGAACCTTCTAAGTGTCGTTCGTGCCGAAGAGTCAGGGCTTTACCAGTGGAGTGAAAGGCCCCAGGGTTAGGCCACTGGAGGTTGTCAGTGAGGTTTTTAGTGGTGTGAGAGCACAAGGCCAGAGTTCTGGGTGTTAGTGTGTACCCCCCAACCCCGCGCCCGCCCCGGCCTCTGTCAGACGTTGGGCCAGGAAGGGACATTCTGGAGGAGACGCAGTCCAGGGAGAGAGCCCCCACCCACTCCTCGGGACAGCAATCTCTGGCATCCTGAAGAAGGTGGGAGGCGGTGGGTGCTGCCTGGACGCCCCCTGACCCCCGTGTCCTGCAGGGTGCAGCCCTGGAGTGTAGCTTCGGTCTGGAGGAGACCTTCGAGGCTGTGTGGGTGAATGAATCAGCCGTACGCTGCAAACAAGTGGTGGTGAGTGACAGGGCGTCATGGCGGGGGTAGCAGGGTGGAGGGGAAGGGCAGGCCAGCCCAAGTCCAGATCCATACACGCCTTCCTTTCTGCCTCCCCTTTTTGGTCCCCTTGCCCCCAACGGCCCTGCCCTCGTCTCTCCCCCGATGTCCCCTCCCCCCAACAGAGACCCAGACAGCGTCCACACCCGTCACGCATTTCCCCGTCTTTTACAGCTGCACACGACCCAGAAGAGCCAAGTATTTCCACTCAGCCTCCAGCTGAAGGGGCAGCCGGCCCGGTTCCTGGACAGCCCTGACCCCATGACAGGTGGGAGCCCCCCCAACCTCACATGGCCATAGTGGGTGGGACGCAGCCTGGGGGGCTCCATCCAGTGCTCGGGTATCCCCCCACCACTCCCTGACTGTCTCTCAGGTCCCAGCCCCGCCTCGGCCGGCTTGCTCACTCCGCACCTCACTATGGAGCCACTCTTCCAGGCGGCACCACACCCTCGGGGCATCCGCATGCCCGTGGCTCTGCCCCCCAGCACCCACTCACCTGCCCTTTCTCAGCCTCAGGGTCCTCCCGTGAAGCGCAGGCCTGGTTGCAGAGGGCGGGGGCGGGGGTCTGCAGCCCGTGCAGAGCCCTGCAGGGCTGTCTGGGACACGGTTGGCGCCTCTAGATGGTGGGGGGTGGCCTTGCTCTCATTATACCTGTCGAATCAACTCTCCAAGGGCCTGTTTAGCAGGAGGTGGGGCCTGTGCACATCTACCCCACCCTGAACTATAAGGTCCCAGGCAGAAGCCCCAGAGCCAGCTTGTGTGCCCTGGGGACCCACCCTGCACTCCTGCCTGGGCCTGAGAGCCTGAGGCTTGCACAGCCCACATTGCTCAGTGGTTCCCTAGCGTCCCAGAGCTCCGCTGGGGGCTCAGGAGACCCACTCGGGCCTGGCTGTGACTCCAGCTCTCCCACTCACAGGCTGTGTGATCTTGGGCAAGTCACTCTGCCTCTCTGAGCCTCGTCTCTTTATCTGTCAATTGGGGCTGATAAACAGCCCCCACTGGACAGGATCCCTGTGCAGATGACTGTTAACAGGGCTGTGGCTGCACTGTGCTTATTATTAGCAGCCCCTGGGGTGGGGCTGGGGGTTGGAGAAGGTACTAAGAGCTTCCTGGACCCTGACCCTTAAGAAGCAGGACCCAGCTGACCTGGGCCGGCTCCGTGTCTCCCGCAGTGGAGGTCTACAACTGCGCCGTGGGCAGCCCCGACTGCTCCCAGTGCCTGGGCCGCGAGGATCTGGGCCACCTGTGTGTGTGGAGCGATGGCTGCCGCCCGCGGGGCACCCTGCAGCCCCCTCCTGGCACCTGCCCCGCCCCCGAGATCCGAGCGGTAAGCATCCCATGCCCACTCCCCCCGCCTCGGGGACCTGTGACACCCACACACCTGAATGTGCACACGCACAGCGCCCCACACGGGCTCAGGGACCCGCAGCTCACATGTTTGCACACACCCGGGCCCCCACGCGCTGCGTCACCCAGTGAGCACCCACTGGGTGCCAGCTCCCCTCTGCCGCCCCCTCCTGGGGCTGGAGACACGGCAGTGAACACACACATGCCTGTCTTCATGGAGCTCATGGTTCAGTTGGCGCTGGGGGACAATGATGAGAAAGGAGATGATTTGCATAGAGAAGGTGGTGAGGGCTGCAAACGGGCCGGGCATGGGTGGGGCGTTGGAGTCTGGGGTGGAAGACAGGCTGAGGTTGAGTGTCTTTATAGCGAGATCTGGGAACCCTTGCTGATAAGGGGAAAACTGGGGTAACCCACGAGCCTCATTTTCAATTAAGAAAAAGTCTCAGGGAAGGCTTCTGTTTGCCTTAGCCTGGTTCACCTGTCCGTCCCAGGCCCAGCCGGCTCTGCCTGGGATTTAGGGTCATGTGGTCAGACATGGGTCCCCGTGGCCAGGGGGACTGGACCTCAGTGTTCCCAGGAGATGCCCCCCAACAGCACCGGCTCTGTCCCTGTGCACTGGTGTCCCTGGGCAGGCTACGGCGTGTCTCACGCGCACGTCCCCGGTGGCAGCCCTGGTGACCTGCCTCCCTGGACACCCCAGCCTCAGAGCCCCATCCTCCCGTCTCTCTGATTGTCTGGCAGATTGAGCCCTTGAGCGGCCCTTTGGATGGTGGGACCCAGCTGACCATCCGTGGCAGGAACCTGGGCCGGCGGTTCAGCGACGTGGCCCACGGCGTGTGGATCGGCAGCGTGGCCTGTGAGCCGCTGGCCGACAGATACACGGTGTCGGAGGAGTGAGTGGAGGGCGGTCCCAGGGGCCCTTCAGTGACCTGCAGGCCCCACCCACCCGGAAGTGCCAGCTGCACCTCTGCCCTCCCTTCGCCACCCCCACCCTCCCTTCTGCCCTCAACCACCCACCGTCCCTGGATCCCTTCTAGTCCCCAGAAGTCACTCCCTCCCAGGTCTCCCAGACTTTGCTCAGACCATTCCCGCCACGCGCCCTGCCCTTCCCTGCTTCACCACTCCAGAGCCTGCTGCCCCAGGAAGCCCTCCCAGGCTCCCCTGAGCAGCGCTGCTTCCACAGAAGCCTCCCTCTGAGGGAAACAGCTGCTGTTAGGAAAGTGCAGGTCTGCTGGTGTGTGCAGAGACCTGGGCCTGCAGCCGTGGGGCCCGGCCCGGACAGGCTCGAGGAAACGTCATGGGCAGGGACCGAGCCCAGTTTCCTTTCCAGAGGCCGTTTAGCCGGGCTTGCAGATAAGGGCATCAGTCTCCCAGCCCAGCAGATGTTCTCATGCTTGGAGAACTTTCAAGTAACCCCTTGGGCTTCCCTGGTGGCACAGTGGTAAAGAAGCCGCCTGCCAATACAGGAGACACAGGTTCAGTCCCTGGGTCGGGAAGATCCCTGGGAGGAAGAAATGGCAACCCACTGCAGTATGCTTGCCTGGAGAATCCCGTGGACAGAGGAGCCTGGGCAGCTACAGTCCACGGGGTTCCAGAGTCAGATATGACTTAGCGAGTAAACGACAAAAGACCACTTATCCAGTCCCCTGCCTACTAGTCACAGAACTGTGGTAGACTTAGGGAGGGCAGTCCCAGAGAGGAGCTCGGCACCAGGGTGACACCTGGGAACTCGGTGGCTATTCAGCTGACCGGGAGTTGGTTCAGGATTTTGCTAAGTGTGACGCCGTCGGGTGTCCTGGCCCAGGTGCCAGTCCCAGCTGAGTAGGGGGTGGGGGCTGAGTGCAAGGAGGCGGGGCTCACACGTCCTGGGAGTCGCTGTTCGAGGGAGAAACTGGGGGCGCCTGCCTGGCCCCCGGACCCCACCGGCTGCTCCTTGACCAGACTCTCCTCCCCCACCCAGGATCGTGTGCGCCACGGGCCCAGCCTCAGAGGCGTTCTCCGACGTGGTGACGGTGAACGCCTCCAAGGAGGGCAGGTCTCGGGAGCGCTTCTCCTACGTGGTAAAGGAATGCAGCCTACCCCCGCCCCCACCCTGCCAGGCTCGTCCCGGGCTGGCCAGGGGCCTGACCGCCTGCCTTCTTCCCCACAGCTGCCCCTGGTCCACTCCCTGGAGCCCGCCATGGGCCCCAAAGCAGGGGGCACCAGGATCACCATCCACGGGAGTGACCTCCACGTGGGCTCCGAGCTCCAGGTGCTGGTGAATAACACAGAGCCTTGCACAGAGCTGCTGTAAGTCCGTGGCCTGGGGGGGGTGCTGGGAGGAGAAGGTCCTTGCACTGAGCATCACCGGGGACATCACTGGCTGTGTGCCCTGGCCAGGCCCCTCCTCTTTCTCAGCCTCAGTGTTCTCACCCAGTACAGACAATACCCGTGAGTTGTGGGGAGTACTGTGCCCTTCATAAGTGACCTTAACCTGTGGTGAAAACGGTGGTGATTGTGCATGGTCTGAGACCTGTAGCCGGCCCAGAGGTGTGGCCAGAGGCAGGGGCATGGTCCAGAATGTCTCAGTGAAATGCCCATCTGTATTATGCACTTACTGTGTACCAGGTCCCATTGATGGGCACACGATGAGCCCCACTGGCTTGGCCCCCAGGGGACCGCAGTCTCGTGGGAACTGGGAACATCCAGTGGGGTTGGGGTTGGGAGGAGGGTGGGCTTTCAGGGCTGTAGGGGTTAGAGCCCTTGCAGGGGTGGAAGCCCGGAGGCTTCATGGAGGAGGTGGGACGGGGCAGGATCAGAGAGAAGGGGAGGTGTCCAGGGTAGGGTGGACGGCCAGAGCGCAGGTGCGGCAGTGGGAACGTGGAAACGGTGTCTGTATGAGGCGGGGGGCCGGCGGGTGGGTGGCTCGGGGCCATGGGATGATGGGCAGGGGCGGCGGCGGGAGGCGGGTCTGTGCTGACGAGGCCTGCCGCTCCCGCAGGCGCTCGGATGCCAGCATCGCCTGCACGGTGCCAGGGGGCGCCCTGCCGGCCATGGTGCCCGTGTGTGTGCGCTTCGAGCAACGGGGCTGCGTGCACGGCGGCCTCAGCTTCCAGTACATGCCGAACCCGGTCATCACGGCCATCAGCCCCCACCGCAGCCACGTCAGGTGAGACCCGGGCGCCGCCCTCCGCCCCGGGCGCCACCCTCCGCCCCTGGCGCGCCCCGGGGCTGCTCGTGGGCTCACGGGGCTTGCTGTCCACCCGCCCCCCTGCAGTGGCGGCAGGACCATCACGGTGGCCGGCGAGCGCTTCCACATGGTGCAGAAGGTGTCCATGGCCGTGCACCACATCGGCCGCGAGCCCACGGTGAGGGCGGGCCCTGGCGGCCCCGGCTGACCAGGCTCCCCGGGCCGCGTCTCATCTTTGCCCCCCTTTCCTTCCATCTTCCGCCGCTGACTGCCCACCCCCACTTTGGCCCCCGTCCCTCCCCTCAGCTCTGCAAGGTCCTCAACTCCACCCTCATCACCTGCCCGTCGCCCGGGGCTCTCAGCAACGCCTCGGCCCCCGTGGACTTCTTCTTCAACGGCCGGGTCTACGCGGATGAGGCGGCGGTGGCCGAGGAGCTGCTGGAGCCCGAGGAGGCCCAGCGAGGCAGCCAGTTCCGCCTGGATTACCTCCCCGACCCGCAGTTCTCCACAGCCAAGCGGGAGAAGTGGATTAAGCACCACCCTGGGGAGCCCCTCACCCTGGTGATCCATGTGGGTGCTAGCGGTGGCGCAGGGCGGGCAGGGGCACCTGAGCATACCAGACGCGGGGCAGGGAGGGGGGCGTGAGCGGATCCACGTGAGCGCCCGTGGGTGCGGGCGGGCTGGGGGGGATGTGAGCAGATCGGGCTCCGCCCTGGGCCCCTGGTGAGCACCCCCTCTGCTCCCGCAGAAGGAGCAGGACGGGCTGGGGCTCGAAAGCCACGAGTACCATGTCAAGATCGGCCAGGTGGCCTGCGACATCCAGATTGTCTCTGAGAGAGTCATCCACTGCTCGGTCAATGAGTCCCTGGGCACGGCTGAGGGGCAGCTGCCCATCACAGTGAGTGGATGGAGCGCCGGAGGCAAGGGTGGTCCCCCTGGTCCTGCCCTCAAGGCCTGATCACCTGCCCTGCCATCCAGGGCATCTCGGCTGAGCACCTTCACGCTCAGGAGCTCAGACAGTGGAGGAAAGCAGAGCTTTACGTCCCCACTGGGCAGATGAGGAAACTCGAAGCTGGAGTGACCTGTTCAGGGTCCGTGACCGGCCCCTAGCTGGGCCCAACGGGCTGGATTCTCAGAGGGCCAGGAGNCTCGGCTGAGCACCTTCACGCTCAGGAGCTCAGACAGTGGAGGAAAGCAGAGCTTTACGTCCCCACTGGGCAGATGAGGAAACTCGAAGCTGGAGTGACCTGTTCAGGGTCCGTGACCGGCCCCTAGCTGGGCCCAACGGGCTGGATTCTCAGAGGGCCAGGAGAGGCGGTCCCTGTTCTGCCTGGTGGCATACCCAGAGTCTGGGCTGCCAGTCACCGGGCAGTCACAGAGGGAGGGAAGCAGGAGAGGTGGGGAGAAGGCCCGGAAAGGGGGGGATCTCTTCTGCACTGTACCTGCTTGCATGCCTCCCGGGACAGGGAGCTCACTCCCTTTCTGGCACCACACACACCCCACGATGGCTGTGAACTGCAGAAGCTGCCTTTCACCTGCACCCCAGTTCCAGTTCTGCACTCTGAGTCCTAAGAACTCACTTGCTCCCCCGGTCCTCGGGCAGCCCAACAGATATTTGAGGTCACAGGCCAGGCTCTGGGAACTGCCTGGAGTCATCACAGAACTAGTTCCCCGTATAATAACAGCTCCCTGTATTTCTTGAGTCGCCCATTCTGTGCCAGGCCCAGGACTAAAGGCTTGACAAGTGTCATCTCTTCTAGCCCTCACAGTGTCCCCAGGAGGCGGGTGGGGTTATCTCTTCTATTGATACTTGGGGCATCCGAGGCTCAGAGAGGTTAGCTGACTTGCTCCGGGCCATACAGTCAGTGAGGATAAGAGCCAGGGCGTATGTCCAGGGACGCTACCACTCCCTCACCACACGCCCCCGCCGCCCCGACAGATCCAGGTAGGGAACTTCAACCAGACCATCGCCACGCTGCAGCTGGGGGGCAGCGAGACCGCGATCATCGTGTCCATCGCCATCTGTAGCGTCTTGCTGCTTCTCTCCGTGGTCGGTAAGGAGCCCCCGCCCCCAGCCTCGTGACACCTTGCGGGGCAGACCTGCCCACCTCAGCCCCCTCTGAAGATCGGTAGGTAGGACAGAGGTGTAATGGGCCGGGCACACTGAACAAAGGTGTGGAGCTGGGAGCGGGTTAGGTGCTCAGAGTGGGGTGAGGAGGGCGTCCCAGCGACGGTACCAAGTGTGCAGGGGGGTGTGCCGGCCTGCGCCCTGAGCGCCAGGCAGAGGGACTTGGAATCGTGGCCTGTAGGGCTACTGAAGCTACTTTTGAGGGAGCTGCTCAGGGAAGACGACCCTATGCGTTAGCTAGGCTATACCCCTGTTAAAATAATGGTCACAAGAGTTCTGTATTCAGTGTCGCAGGGCAGTTGGAGCCCTCGTACTTTGCTGGTGGGAATTTAACTGGTGCCACTGCTGTGGCAAACTTGCCACCAGTTTCCTCGAAAGGTTAGCGTTACTGCATGACCCAGCAGTTCCCTACCCTGAGCATGTGCCCAGGAGAATGAGAACACTCGTCCACACCAGCCCCTGTGTACCAGGGTTCACAGCGGTAACTGCCCAAAATGTCCATCCGCTGATGAACAAAGAAAATGTGTTTTAGCCATATGGGGGGATAGTATTAAGTCATACAAAGGAAGCAAGTTCTGACCACGTACTTCAGCGTGGGTGACCCTTGACATCATCATGGTAAGTGAAAGATGCTGGAAATAAAAGGCTACCTCTTGTTTGGTCCCACTTATATAAAATGTCCAGAACAGGTAAATCAAAAAACACAAGGCACATTAGTGGTTCCTAGAGCCAGGAGGAGGGGGGATAGGGGCTGAGTACCTGGGGGCGTGGGTCTCCTAGGGGCAGGAAAAGTGTGCTAAAATTCAATCATGGATGGTGTCACAACCCCATACTATACTAGAAGGCAGTGAGTTGTCTATGTAGGTAGGCTAGATGGCATGTG
The DNA here is from genome assembly GCA_006410615.1 of Neotragus moschatus. Taxonomy (NCBI): domain Eukaryota; kingdom Metazoa; phylum Chordata; class Mammalia; order Artiodactyla; family Bovidae; genus Neotragus; species Neotragus moschatus. The sequence continues at coordinate 23,541 of SJYA01002711.1, forward strand.
TATTATCCCAATGAAGCTGGTTTTTATAAAGCAATATATTCAATGTAGAAAATTTTAGGGAAAACAGAGATAAAATATACAAATATCTTTCTGCTAAAAGAGAAGAGAAATCCCCCATCATTCTCCTATCTAGAGCAATCCACTGTTGATCACTGTTTTATGCTTTTTGCTCCACAAGTAATTTGCTTTTTCAATTAGTTTTATTAGAGTTAATTTACAACGTGGTGTTAGTTTCCGGTGTGCTGCAGTGACTGAGCTACACACAGACCTCGGTCCATTCTTTTTCCATGGAGGTTATTACACAGTATTGAGTAGAGGTCCTGTGCTAGAGAGTAGGCCCCAGTTGGTGACCTGTCTTATATAAGTAGTATGGATGTGTCAGTCCCAGACTCCTGATCTATCCCTCCCCTCACCTTTCCCCGTTGGTAACCACAAGTTTGTTAAAAGTCTGTGAGTCTTTCTGTTTCGTAAATAAGTTCATTTGTATTATATTTGTCTAACTCCCTTCACTTTGAATGATAGTCGCTAGGTCTATCCATGGTGCTGTAAATGGCATTATATCCTCCTTCTTTATGGCTAATATTTCATCGCATCATCTTTACCCACTCCTGTCGATGGTCATGTTGGTTGCTCCCATGTCTTGGCTATTGTAAATAGTGCTGCAATGAACATTGGGGTGCATGTATCTTTTGGAAATTATTTTCCCCAGACATATGCCTTGGAGTGGAACTGCTGGGTCATTTGGTAGTTCTATATTTAGTTTTTAAAGGTACTCCGTACTATTGTTCATAATGGTGGTACCAGTTTTCATTTCTACGAAGAGTGTAGGAGGGTTCCCTTTTCTCCATACCCTCTCCAGCATTTACTGTCTTGTAGACTCTTTGATCGGAGGAGATGGCACCCCACTCCAGTACTCTTACCTGGAAAATCCAATGGACAGAGGAGCCTGGTAGGCTGCAGTCTATAGGGTCACGAAGAGTTGGACATGACTGACTTGACTTTCACGCATTAGTGAAGGAAATGGCAACCCACTCCAGTGTTCTTGCCTGGAGAATCCCAGGGATGGCGGAGCCTGGTGGG
>SJYA01002712.1:0-10734 GCA_006410615.1 Neotragus moschatus
GTTCACTTTCAACGCTACCTTGGGCAGCAAATGCAATCAGGTGACCAGGGGCCAGGCCAATCAGAGGATGAATGCCCACCCCAGCCTGGTGATTGGCTTAGGAGCTATCAGATGGCCCAGGCCTGGCCAATGAGAGCCCTACCTGTAAACGACTAACGGAGAAGAGAAGCCCCGTTTCTGCAGGGTTTGCTGAGCTTGGAATTACTGGTAATTTCTATGCTTACATCTTTGGAACAGTTAACCTGGCATAAAGGCATTACTTTGTCAATAAAGGTCCATCTAATCAAGGCTAGGGTTTTTCCAGTGGTCATGTATGGATGTGAGAGTTGGACTATAAAGAAAGCTGAGCGCCGAAGAATTGATGTTTTTGAATTGTTCAGTTCAGTTCAGTCGCTCAGTCGTGTCCGACTCTTTGCGACCCCATGAATCGCAGCACGCCAGGCCTCCCTGTCCATCACCAACTCCCGGAGTTCTCTCAGAAGCCCATCGAGTCAGTGATGCCATCCAGCCATCTCATCCTCAGTCGTCCCCTTCTCCTCCTGCCCCCAATCCCCCCCAGCATCAGAGTCTTTTCCAATGAGTCAACTCTTCGCATGAGGTGGCCAAAGTACTGGAGCTTCTGCTTTAGCACCATTCCTTCCAAAGAAATCCCAGGGCCGATCTCCTTCAGAATGGACTGGGTAGATCTCCTTGCAGTCCAAGGGACTCTCAAGAGTCTTCTCCAACACCACAGTTCAAAAGCGTTGATTCTTCAGCTCTCAGCCAGTGTTGGAGAAAACTCTTGAGAGTCCCTTGGACTGCAAGATCCAGCCAGTCCATCCTAAAGGAGCTCAGTCCTGGGTGTTCGTTGGAAGGACTGATGTTGAAGCTGAAACTCCAATACTTTGGCCACCTCATGCGAATAGCTGACTCACTGGAAGAGACCCTGATGCTGGGAAATATTGAAGGCAAGAGAAGAGGAGGACAGAGGATGAGATGGTTGGATGGCATCACCGACTTGATGGACATGAGTTTGGGTGAACTCCGGGAGCTGGTGATGGACAGGGAGGCCTGGCGTGCTCTGGTTCATGGAGTCGCAAAGAGTCGGACACGACTGAGCGACTGAACTGAACTGAAAGGCAACACAGAGGAAAGTGCAGCCGAAGGGAGACCTAGAAGCCAGGTAACATGGACTTCCTTGGCGGCCCAGAGGTTCAGTCCCCCCTGCCGGTGCAGGAGACACGGGTTCCATCTCTGGCCTAGGCTCCAGGGCAGCTGAGTGGATGAGCCACGGCTACTCACTGAAGCTCAAGTGCCCTGGAGCCCGATCTCAGCAACAAGAAAAGCCACCGCGATGAGGAGCCCTAGCGCCAGAGGGAAGGGTGGCCCCCACTCACAAGTAGAGAAAGCCAACGCACAGCAAGGAAGACCCAGTACAGCCCCCCCAAAAGCCAGGTGACCTCATCTGAGCACCTGCACCCAGGCATGCCTGAAGCCCTGAGCTTTTCATTTATGGGAGCCAATTGTGTCTTCCTCTTGCTTCGGTACTGTTGAGTGTGATTTCCTGCCTCCTGCAGATAAAGGAATCCTGACTGGCATCACCCACCTAGGGAGACAGTAGAGAGGGGCAACAACAGTGATCCCAGCTAGTACCGGCCCCAGCCCCTCCACGGCACGAAGACTCTCCCTTCTCAGACTCCTGCTGCCTTTTTCCGCCTTGGAGGAGGACGGTCATTTGGGAGCTACACCTTCATCCCATTCCCGCTTCAGATGAGATCCCTGGTAGGGCCAGCCCGGAGCTCAGGCTCCAGTAATGCAAAGAAAGCCCCTCATCATCTGCTGAGCTCAGGAAGCACGTTGGCTGCACAAAGCCTGAAATCTCGTTAAGGTCAGTTTTAAGATCCCCTTTTGCGGATAAGGAGGCTTCCAAAAGGTGACGAAATTTGCTTGCAGTTTCCATGGGCCACCTGGATCTCTGTGACTCCAAGGTTGGAGCTTTTCCCATTCCTGAGCCTGCTCCCCACAGCCTAAAGCACTCCCAGGGGGCTCTGATAGTTGCTCAAACCCAGAAACCCCAGGGTCAAGGATCAGATGAACACTGCCCCGTTTCCATCCATCCTGTAGATAAACAGCTTGAGACTGACAAAAACCACCACCACTAACACCAAGGATAGGAGCTGAGCTTTTAATACCCCAATTTGCCTTCATCTCCAGGCAGAGCTGGGGAGAGGTAAAGCTTCCTGCTTTGGTACGTAGTGGAGGAGGGGCATTTATGAGGCGGCTCGATTCTGATGTCCCAGAGTCCCAGCCAGCCTCGCCGCAGCAAGGACTCTCCGGAGCGGAGAATGAATGGGAGCCGCTGAAGGCTTGCCCAGCAAGGGAGCTAAAATCTGTGATCTGTGAACTTCCCCGGGGGAAGGTGGGTCCAGCCGGATTTCCCACGCTTTTGTTTTTGAAGCTCTTTTTGAGACAAAGGTGATGTTGGGGACCCAGCTCTTCGTTAAATGTGGGCAGGTGAACATAACTTCTAGAAGCTCCATATGGGCCCAGAGACGCTGCAGCCTGGGTGCTGGGCAGGAGAGCTAGTGGTTTTTCAGGTGCCGAGAGCAAGACCTGTCTCTCTGCGGGTTGCACTGGAAGGGACTGGCCCGCGTCATGGGGGCTCTGCACTGGCCCCAGACTCTGGCCCTCTGATGTTGTTCTTTGGTTTTTGTTTTAGTTTTCTTCTCAGCCCTGATGACTGCACTCTGCATTTCCTTGACTGTCCTTCCCTGCGGCCCACCACCCAGCGCTGGCCTGGCCTTGCCGTCCGTCTAATGTTTATAAGCCTGATGAGGATGGATGCTTAGGGCCTTGCCCAATCTCAAAATGATCACTATCAAGAGGATAGGAATGAACTACTTATATTAATCCATATTATTCATAATGTTAACTACAATCTGTCCAGCTCCTTACTATTTACAAAGAGCTCACACACGCGAGTGCACACACACAGACACACACACACACACAATCTCATTTGATCTTCCCAGCAGCCGTGTNGTCACTATCAAGAGGAGATGGTCATAGGAATGAACTACTTATATTACTCCATATTATTCATAATGTTAACTACAATCTGTCCAGCTCCAGCTCCTTACTATTTACAAAGAGCTCACACACGCGAGTGCACACACATAGACACACACACACACACAATCTCATTTGATCTTCCCAGCAGCCGTGTGAGGAGAGATTTGGAATTCCCATTGTGTGGGGGAAGAAAGTGAGGCCCAAGGACAACACAACTGCTCAAGGTCATCAGCCAAGGGCGAGCTGCGGCTGCTGCTGCTGCTGACATGTTATGAGAGGATGACTATGCCCTCCCGACCCGTTCATCTCTCCACTCACGTCTCCATCCATTCCTTCCTTCCTCCACCTAGCGTTTATTAATAAGCACCTACGGCGTGCCCCGTCGTGTGCTACTCACTTATCCCTAAGCTGGGACACTTTTCCAGAGCAAGAGCTCTTGTGTAGCTGAGAGATGAGCTGGGGGGAGCGGAGCTACAGCGGGCCCCCGGGNCTCCATCCATTCCTTCCTTCCTCCACCTAGCGTTTATTAATAAGCACCTACGGCGTGCCCCGTCGTGTGCTACTCACTTATCCCTAAGCTGGGACACTTTTCCGGAGCAAGAGCTCTTGTGTAGCTGAGAGATGAGCTGGGGGGAGCGGAGCTACAGCGGGCCCCCGGGAAATCAGGACTCCAGATCGGGCCGCCCCTGCCAAGTGAGGCGCCTCCTGTTTCTCTCATTGATTCGTTTGCATTTGGTTGGTTGGTTTTTGTGTTTACACTCAGGGAGCCTGTGAGAGCTGGTTCCGACATGCACGGCTCCTGATGGAGCTGCTGAGGCTGGGGTGGGGTGGGGGCTGGGGGACTCCCACAGCTGGCCGTGGAGTCCCTGGAGGGGCTTAGGCAGGCGCCACCTGGCTGGTCTCTGTCTTGGAGACGGTGGTGGAGGCCTCGTCATCACCCAGTGGGTTCTTGCCACAGCAGAGTGTGGTGATCATGCAGTTCCGGAACTGGAAGGAAGAGGTAGGGTTAGGGTGGGGGTGCTCAGGGTCCCGCAGAGTCCGGGTGGGAAATGCATCGTCAGCGCGGTGTGCCGCCTCCCTCTTCTGCCTCTGGCCCTCCCAGCCTCCAATCCCTGGTCAGATGGCTCCCTGGAGGAACTTACTAAGCCTCCCCAACCCCACCCACAGGTGCTGGGACCAAACTCGAAGGGGCTTTGTCACTGGTCACGCGCCATGGTGCCCAGGGCCATCTGGAAATTATCCCATTGAATCCAAGAGTTTAGGATTTCATCCTTTCCGTGGATGAAGAAACTGAGGCCCAGAAAAGGGAAGTGACTTGCCCAAGGCCACACAGCTAAAACCTAGCAGAGCTGGGATTTGAACCCAATCTGTCTGACTCCAAGTTTTCCCCACTGGACCAAAGAACCTGCAGAGGAACCTCTGGTCTATGTTAAAAGGACTGCTTTATCCCTTCATCCCTCAGAACGAGACTTTTTGGCATCCTGTCCAGCTTTGTGGAGACTGGCACCTGTTCCCAGGCCCGGGACTTTGACCGTCTGGACTATTAAAGCCAGCCTTCAGAACCATTTGGACTGGCACTTCTCTTTCCTGAGCCAGTATCAGAGGGCTTGTTAGAAATGCATATTCCTGGGCCCACCCTGAGCTTCTAATCAGAAGGTCTGGGGGTTGGTCCAGGAATCTGCATCTCTCCCGGATGACTCATGATTACCCCAGGGAAAACCAACTCCCCCTGCCCATTTTGCAGGTGGAAAGACTGAGGCCCAGTAAAGACTGCAGCTTCTCCACCTGTTGGCTGGGGGGACCCGGCCCCTTCCCAGCCCACCAGCAGGCACCTGCTTGTTCATCATGATGTAGATGACGGGGTTGTAGACGGAGGCAGACTTGGCAAAGAAAGCCGGGATGGTCATGAAGATGGGGCCAAAGTCGGAGCCCTGATGGGTGAAGATGTAGAAGGCCACCCCGGCGTAGGGCAGCCAGCAGATCAGGAAAGCGATGACCATGATGATCACCATGCGGGTGACCTCCTTCTCGGCCTTCTGAGTGGTGGCCGACTCCTGCTGCTGGGCAGCCGCCTGCGGGGACACAGGGCCTAGTGTCCAGACCTGAGGCTCCTCTGGGCCGGGGGCCGCGNCCTCTGCAGGGGTGGAGGCCTGAGGTCAGAGGAGCTGCTCCTGGGCACTGGACCAAAGAGGATTGGAATCTGGCCTGGCTTAGTTGGGGATTAGGGGCACAGCCAAGGTGAAGGGTTGGGGCATCTTGGAATCTCCTTGACATGGGGAGCAGCCCCGTTGTGACGTTAGGAGCTGACCCTCTTTTCCCTGCCCTAAACCTCAACCCTATGACAGCTGCCAGCTCGGGGGGCCTGAAACCAGGCAGCACCGGCCCCCCTCGGCTGGAGGACCCTAGGAAGCACCCCGGAGACCCTCCTCCCCTCCTGCTCAGGGCCGTTACCTGGACCAGCCGACGAGGGGGGGTGCGGCGCAGGCCAGAGCCATGACCCAGGTGAAGGCGACGCCCATGATGGCGTGGTTCTCCCCGAAGCGGAAGTTGCTCATGGGCTTGCACACCACCACGTACCGCTCGATGGCCAGGACCACCAAGGACCACAAGGCGATTTCACCTGCAAGGCGGCCGCTGTCAGCCAACCCACCGCGCGGCTGGACCTATCTGTCTAAGGAGGGCGTATGCTCCTCCCGGGGACGGGGAGGGGGGCCGAACAGGAAGGCACCCAGGGAGCAGTCCTGGAGTGCAGACTTAAGGAGCGGAGGGTCTGGACACAGACGAGGGGAGGTGGCAGGGCAGATGGGCCGACACGCCACACGGAGGAACTCCCAGGAAGGTTAGTGCAGCCAGAGCTCCGGGTTCACAGGGAACATGGCAATCGGCTGGCGGGGTCATGGCTGAGAGCTGGGAGCCCAGCGGGGAGTTTTCACAGAACAGTGTGTCCTTTGTGGGGCCACCGGCAGAGTTCCAGTCACAGGGAATGGCAGAAGCAGCAGGAGCCAGAGGCTGGAGGCCTCCCTTTCCTCCTGGGCAGCGGGCCTCTCACCTCCAGGGACATGGAACACCCTAGGCTGGGTGACCCTCTCTCGGGAGCCAGGGAGCTGGAGAGTGTTTTGCTCAGAGGGAGGAAGAGGAATGATAATGATGGGGTTCAGACATCTGCCCTGCACATCACCCTCAGAAACTCAGGAGGGAGGTGGCCATGGGGTTTACCAGCCAGGGCATTTCTGAGAGTGAAAGGGAATGCTAGTGGGTACTCCAGGCCCACGGTTGTCGCAGAGGCGTGCCCACCTGTGGGTGGCACCCTTCTGGCCTGAGACTGGGGGATCGCGGTCACCCAGCAATGGCCAGCGCCCCAGGAACAGGGCTGAGGCAGGGCCTGGACACACGTGGGAGAGAGGAGACACAGCGTCCTCTGGCTGGTGCCGGGCTCTCTCCGTCCCCCAGGCTTTGTGACGACGACCTCTCACGTCTCCTGCTTGCTTCTCTGAGCCAGGAGCCCCAGGCTCTGGGCACTGGCCTGCCACATTCCTTAGTCAACTCTTCCCCTCTGCACGCTGCAGTTTTCTCATTGGCTAAATGGGATCTATTCACCCATTTTTCAGTGAAAATATTTTAAAAGCATGGCTCACAGATACACAGATCATATCAGCGGGTCTACTGTCTCCCTGAGAATGGACTCCTCAAGGCAGAAAACCTTCAAGCAGAGCAGAGAGCCTGGAGGCGGGCTGGAAGGGACCATGCCCAGTGCCCATTGTAGGGAGAGGCCGGTGCCTGGAGGACTGGGGACTTTCATCTCCCCGCAGGCTGGACCCCTGAACACAGGCACCTGAGTCGTCCAGCTTTCTGTCCCCGGACCCGGTGTGGGTCTCGCCCAGCCCTGCTGCTCCAAGGGGAGCAGAACCGTGGCCTGAGGGGCCGAAGAGACATAGGCTTGCAACTCGGCCTTGCCAGAGACTGCCTGCGACCCTCATGAGGCCCCGGACTCCTCTCATCTGTCTCCTGGCTGGAGGGCAAGACAACAACCCCAGTGCCAGTGAGATCACATGCTCGGCGTCCGCCCTCCACCAACGCCGGCCGAGCTCATCATCGCTTATACAGCGTTTANACATAGGCTTGCAACTCGGCCTTGCCAGAGACTGCCTGCGACCCTCATGAGGCCCCGGACTCCTCTCATCTGTCTCCTGGCTGGAGGGCAAGACAACAACCCCAGTGCCAGTGAGATCACATGCTCGGCGTCCGCCCTCCACCAACGCCGGCCGAGCTCATCATCGCTTATACAGCGTTTATTGACTGAGTAAGGGAGGGCTTTGGCTCACGGGCTCTCGTCCACCATCCACAAGGCTGGGGCTGTCCCCACACCCCCAACCCCGCCACACCCAAGCTCCTGGCTCCTGAATACACACACACCCCTCGCCCAGCCCACCGCACCCAGCTCATACCGCCCAGGGTGGCAAAGAAGCCCTCCAGGTTGCAGCCCGTGGGCCCAAAGACGAAGTATCCATGCAGAGAGGTGTAGAGGGTGGTGGTGAAGCCCCCGAAGACCATGAAGAGGTCGGCCACGGCCAGGTTGAGCAGGATGTAGTTGAGGGGCGTGCGCAGCTTCTTGTGCTGGACCGTGACATAGAGCGTGAGGAAGTTGATGGGGAAGCCGAGCACGATCAGCAGGAACATGTAGGCGGCCAGCATGGAGAACTGCCATGGCTCAGCCAGGTAGTACTGCGGGGCCTCGAAGGGGCTGCGCACCACGCCCGTCTTGTTGGAGAAAGGCACGTAGAAGTTCGGACCCTCGGTTCCGTTCATGGCTGCGGCCCTTGCGGCTGCCCGCCGGCGGCACAAACCCGGGGATGCTTCTGAGGCCGGAGCTCAGCCACACGGGGCTCCGGCTGGACGACTCTGGGCTCTGACTGCCCCCCCAGGCCCTTATACAATGACCTCCCCTCCCTAAGCTCCCGGCTGAATCAGCACCTCGGAGATTGGGGGCGTTATTAATCATATTAATCCTCACTGCTGCGACGAGGGGCCTAATTGGCTTCCAGGTGGGGCCAAGGTGACTCCAGGTGGAAGGCTGTGGTTGGGGAGAAGGGGGGCGTGCTGGGGACCCTGGGAAAGAGCAGAGGCCTCCCCCCAACTCCCCTGTGCCCCTCTGTCATGTCAGCTGATGGCCCTGGCCTGGCACTGGGACTCCCCTAACTCCAGGCCCACTTCCCTCCGGCTCAGGGCAAGCAAACTTCTTCCTCCCGCCTGGCCCACGAGCTCCCGGAGGGCAGAGTGCTGGTTCTTCTATCATCCCCTCACTCAGGCCCCGAGCTGTCCCTTCCCCACCTGGGTCACCTCTGGGCTTATCCAGTCACCATACATTGGCAGTGCCCACCGGCCAGGTCGTGAGCTTCACAAGTGCAGCAGGGTGCTCCAGGGACCGGACACAAGCCCCACATTGCCCAGGAGCTCAAAAAGCATTTGTTCCCTTGAACTGGAGTTCACTCACTCACTTGTTCAAACCGACATTTATGTGCAAGCCACTGGGGGACCCGAGGCTCCTCCTTGTGGGAAGACCTGCTCCCGACCCAGGGAGGGGAGGCCACCTATCTGCAGAGATGTCCAGGGGGGCAATGGGTTGAGGGAGGGGCGCTTTGCCAGGTTGCCAAATGGGGAAGTCAGCACAGACTAAAGACAGAGGCCTGGCGGAGGCCCGAGGCCCGTCTGGAATGTGGGCCCTCATGCCCTGGGGTCAGCTGGGGTGGGGCTTAGTGCCAGGGGCTTTGTCCAGGGGAACTTGGGCAGATCTTGGGGAGAGGAAGGTGGCTCAAAAGCCCTCGAGGATGAGCTGAAGGGAGCGATGGCTGAGGAACAGTCCAGGGCAGAGGGGACCAAAGTGGGGAGGAGACAGAAGCTCTTAGGGCTCCTGAAGCAGGGCCTTGCCTCCAGTAAGTGAACGGGGCCAAGCCTGTGCCAGGCGCCAGATCCCTGCAGTGACCAAGGAGGTGTGGTCCTGGGCACTCCCGTGTGAAGGGGAGGTGGGCCCTGGGAGCAGCACACGGGTCAGGCTGGGCTGGGGCCGTGGTCCTTGGGTGCCGTGTGATCAGCAAGCCATGATGGTGTATCCCAGAACAGCAGGACGATCTCAGGGTGCAAACAAGGGCCCCCATCTACAATAGGATCATGAGGACCCCTCTCAGGAGTGAAGTGGGGTTGTGGGCAGCCTGGCTTTCAGGGTCCTCAATGACCACGGTCCAGCTGTGAGTTTTATCCGGCACCAATTGTGTTCTACATGAGATACTCAGTTCTGGGGGACATAGTGGACAAAAGGGACCAAGCCCCTGTCTATAGGACATATCCTTCTGTGGGGGCGAGGAGGGGCCCCCACAAACCATGAAACAAACAACAGGGACTGTTCAGATGGTGACGTCCTCCTGACACACACTCGCCTGGAGCTGCCCAGGAAGGCCTCTCTGAGACCTCGAGGATGGAAGGGGCGCTAAGAGGTGGAGCTGTCCAAGGAGCGAGAGCAGCCAGTGCAAAGGCCCTGTGGCAGGGAATGCAAGGCTGGCCAGGAAGCATCCCAGTGTCTGAGACCTCTGTCGCTGAAGCTCCCTTGTGCTGTCTCTCTTCCTACCTGAGATGTCTACATCTCTGCTCAGAAACGTGCTCCCTTCCCTGCAGCCCACCTGGGGCTCCAGAGCCCTGCTGTCCCGGAAAGCGGGCAGCATCAGGACTTGTGTGGGGAGCCTGGTGGTGTGTGTGCTGGGGGGAAGGAACACGGTGTAGGCAGGCGTGGCGGGTGGGTGGGGTGTGGCTGCTCAAGGTGTAAGGTGCTTGGCTTGGTGATTAGGCCCATCGCTAAAGAGGTCAAGGTGAAGAGTTTGATTCTGACACGGCCCCTGGTGGCCAGACAGAGGGATAGATGATGGACTCCCTGGGTCAAGACCAGCCTGCGCAGCCCTGCCTTGGCCAGGCTGAGCCCCCGACCCTCAAACTCATGGCCTTGCTTGTTACCCTCTAACGCTTATGACAACCTGGAAGCTTTTAATTCCTGTTCTGTTCATGGATCTCCCAGGCTGTACCTCGAGCCCTCAGGGGTGGGCTGGGGTCTGTCTTGCTCATCACAGGGCCCCAGAGCCCAGCTCAATACACAGCAGGTGCACATAAGTCGTTTCCCTTACTTCTGCNGCTTATGACAACCTGGAAGCTTTTAATTCCTGTTCTGTTCATGGATCTCCCAGGCTGTACCTCGAGCCCTCAGGGGTGGGCTGGGGTCTGTCTTGCTCATCACAGGGCCCCAGAGCCCAGCTCAATACACAGCAGGTGCACATAAGTCGTTTCCCTTACTTCTGCGGTCCCCAACCTTTTTGGCACAGGACCAACTTCGTGGAAGACAATTTTTCCATGGACCAGGGGTTGGGGTGGGGGGATTGTTTGGGGATGATTCAAATGCATTACATTTATTGTGCACTTTATTCTAATCTAGCGCTGCTGGTGATCTCCCAGCAGGTACCATAGGTCCACAGCCTGGAGGTTGGGGACCCCTGTCCTACTTGAATGAGCTGGGATTTCTGTTTGGTACCCGGGGCCTGGCACATGACAGGTGCCCAAGAACTGTCTGTAGACTGAGCGGATGGATCTAGGTTATCACAGGAAGTGCTGACTTTCTCTAAGACTCGGGTCCACCCTCTGTTCAGT
>SJYA01002712.1:13295-33367 GCA_006410615.1 Neotragus moschatus
TCAGGGGGTCACCCAGGTCACCCAACCTGCCCGCCTGGCCGCTCCTGCCCCAAAGGAGCTCTCAGGAAGACCGTCCATCATCTACACCGGGGTGCCAGTGACAAAAGTGGGTTGCACTGGGTGCTGGCAAGGGCCCGACTCAGTTGTTCAGGCCTGGGCAGCAGTGGCAGGGGTGGCACTGGGCTCAGTCGCCAAGAGAGTCTGGAAAGACCTGTCACCCGCCTCAGTTCACTGGGACTAGGAAGCTCCAGGATCCACTCCCATCTGCAGGGCAAAGCTGCCCGCTGTCCTGCCCGGGCCTGGCTCACAGACCTACAGACCCGAGAAGTAGGTCCCCCCATCCTCCCACAAGGGACCATGGCTGTCGGCCACGAGGCTGAGGGCAGCCCAGGCCTCCCTTCCCTGAGCCTGTTTTCTGCCGGGACCAGTGAGCCTTGCTGACGGTGTCTCCACTTCTGCGTGCGCGTGTGTGTGTGCGCTAAGTCCCTTCAGTCGAGCCCGACTCTGTGAGGCCCTCTGGACTGTAGCCCGCCAGGCTCCTCTGTCTGTGGCATTCTCCAGGCTAGAACACTGGAGTGGGTAGCCAAGCCCTCCTCCAGCGGATCTTCCCGACCCAGGGATCGAACATGCATCTCTCTCATCCCCTGCACTGGCAGGCGGGTGCTTTACCACTAGCACCAGCTGGGAACCCTCCTCAGAACCTGGTTCAGTTCACAGCCGTGGAGGGCCTCTCCAGCTCTAAACGTGTAGCTCCCGCTCGGTGCCCAACACTGCCAGCCGCGTCTGACTTGTCTCCCGACTGCCTGCCCATCGCAGGTGCTTGGTGAACAAGTGTCCAGGGGAGGGGCAGCTCCTCCCAGCCCCGCGGGGAGGTCTTCGTGCCTCTGACCCCTGGGGAAACCAGCTTCTTCGGCAGAGCCGGATAGAGGCGGGGGGTCCAGCCTTCCACTTGAGCTCTGCTGTCCCCACTGCCAGGCCGGCTGGAGGGAAGCTGGGAGCGCACGGAGGGCCAAGCGCAGGGTGGGCGACCTTCTGAGCCTCTGCCCCCTCTTGGCCACGTGCAGAACAGGCTGTGAGGGGCGGTGAGCGGCAGGGCTGGGGTGGGGGTGTGTTGGTTGGTTTCTGCTTCCCCTGCCCAGCCCCTCTGGGAGGCCAGGTGTGGCGAAGGATTAGAGCTTAGCGGGCAGCGGTGTGCAAATAGCTCTTAAGCCTCTGCGTGGAGGTGCCGCTTAGTCAGCAGCCTCCTCTCCATGCCACCCCCCAGCTGCCCTCACTGCTGAGCCCTGCCACCTGCGTCACCACAGCCGAGTGAGGCCTGAGACTGAGCTGCCAACTCAAGGGGGGAAGAGGGAGGAGAGACCGGCTCTCCACTTTCCGTCTGCCTCTCCTCCCCGCTCCCCCTCCCCAGCCTCTGGCAGAGGCTGAGGGCTGGGGACATGGAGGGGAACCCTAGGCCACTCCCTGTCTCCCCTCCTGGTCTCCCCTCAAGGAGCTCCCGGTCTTCAGGGGCAGCAGCCATGGGGAAAATGGATAACCCAGAGAGGTGGGAAAACGCTCCCGCCTCAGAAACATCGGGGCCAGGAGGGAGGCAACAGCTGGGCCAAAGCCCCCAGCTGGTGGAGAGGTGCTGGGGCCCCGGGCTGGGTAGCAGGGGAGGCCAGGGGTCTGGGTGCTAGGTGGCAGCCAGCAGGGCCGCTGAAGGTATGACAGGCAGGGCAGTGGCGTGCTGGAGCCCATCCTGATGTCCTGGGGTCTGGTGGAGGGCATCAGGATGTGCTTGGGCAAGTGCTGGGCAAGGGTGGGAGCCCCGCCTGGAGGTGGCCCCTCTGCCAGAGCTCCTGCCTACCCGACAGAGGAGCTGGCCCGCACGGAAGGCCATCTGGCACCTGTTCACCTGTCTGGGAGCCGCGAGGGGCCCCCGGCCTCAGCAGCCTGCCTGAGGGTGGATGCGGGTGTTGGCTGGCTGGCTGAGGCCTGGCTCCAGCTGGGGCCACCTGAGGTCTGGCCCGGGGGCTCTTTCTGGCCGCCCAGTCCCCTCTTCCTTACCTCCTCCTTCCAGGAACAGAGAACAGTGCTGAGGACCTGGAGACAGGAGGTCGGGATGCAGTCGCAGCTGGAACCGCGTCTCAGCGGCCCAGGCTGCGGCCACTGCTCCTCTGTCAGGGCCCCGTGTCCTCGTGGGGAGACAGGACGTCTCAGGACGCCCGTGGCCGAGGTGTTTCCTTCCTCGCCTTCCTCACCGTGGCCTGCGAGCGGGATGGTCACCAACACAAACCAAGGCTGGAACCTCCGTGTCAGAGCTGGAGGGGTCTCCTGTACAGATGGGCCAACAGCGGTAGAGAGAAGGCTGGACCTGGCCACAGCCCTGCCCAGTAAGGATAGAAGGGGAACAGGACGCAGCGCTCACACGCAAAGGCAGTGCCTGCCTGTGACCCTGTCTTGGCTCCATAGATATTTCACGAATGGAAGAAAAGAGAATGTCCCCGAGCCTCAGTCTCCGCATGTGTTCAGTGGGCATCCTTGAAGACGCCTGAGGGTCATAGAAGACAAATGCGTGGAAAATCCTCACTCGGGGCCAGACTTAACAGGGAGCTTAGACTCAGGCCTCTGGAGCTCAGCTCCTCTGGGGTGGCAGAACCGAGCACGGCAAGGCTGTGAGGATGTGCGCTGGAGTCTCGGGCTGGGCCCCTCCCCCGCCTCTAGCCATGAGCCATCTGATCTGTCGCTGTGATTGACGCCTGTTAGGTGGGGGGGGGGCTGTTTGCTCCCTCTCCTGTGTCCCAGCCACATGCGAGTGATTTCAGCTCAAGCAACGTGCTAATGGAAATCCTAACACATTAATAAATGTTTAGCACGCGAGAGAGCATGCATGATCGTAAGTAATTAAGACGCTCAACGGAGGAGTTCTGTTGGCACAACTGTCTGGCTCCATTTCTTTCTTTTCCTCCGTCACCTCCTGAGAGAGCTGCAGAGGGCGGCAGGGGGGAGGGGGCGGGGCCGGGGTCCAGCCCTGGACTCACCCTTGGGGGGCCCTCCTGCAGCCACTCCCCTATCCTCAGTGTCTTTATCCCTCCCTTTGGAGGGGATCTTTGCCCCACTCGGCCCGCTTCACGGATGCCCTGCAAAGGATCAGTATCTAATCACCCGGGTGGTTTTCCACATGTTCCCTGGCAGCCCAGTCCCTTTCCTCCTGCCATCAGGACTTAGCATAAAGCCCTGGACTGCTTGCTGCCTTCTTGGCAGGGAGCAGGGAGGAGGGTGAAGGGAGAGGCCTTGGGGAAGGAAGGACAGACCCCAGCACCTCCGCCTGCCCCTGAGGCTGCAGAATGGGAAGTCACCCGCTCTCCATCACAGAGTTGAGTGAGAACCGAGCTAGCATATGAAGCATGGCTGGTATAGAAAAAGGTCCCCAATAAATGTCAGCTCCCCTCCCCAGCTTCCCATCTGCCCTCAAGCTGCCAAATTGGACGCTTGCTGATGCTCAGGGGATGGGCCCTTCCTGGAACCTCACGCGGGACCCACCTGCTCCAGGCACTGCAGGAAGGGGCAAGCTCAGGCCACGTGGAGGACCTGGGGGCAGCTGGGGAGGACGGGGGGGCCTGGTCCCAGTTGGGAAGTAGAGGGTGGACTCCGCAGGCCCCAGGAGCAGCCGTTAACCACCTTCTTTAGAGCCAGGTATCTCATCTTCTCCTTGAGATGGAGCCCCGTTCCGCAAAAATAAATAAATATATATATTTAAAAAAAAAAAAAAAACCTGTTCCCCTACCATTCCCATATTGCCATTTCAATTAGATTAAATTTTAAGAGCACACAAATGTAATGTTCCTCTCGGATCAAATTAGAAAAAAAAACAGGTGCACTTTTGCATAAGGAAATTAAGTTGCAGACAATATGAAGATTTGCTAAAATGCAGACACTGATGAAAATAAGTAGCCCTTTTATTTGTAATTATTGAGGCAATCTGTTCCCAAAGTGTACATGTGAACGGTCTGACAGATCCGTGGACTCCGGCAGACTGCCGCAAACAACTCGGAGCCGTTCTGAAAGGAACAGATTTTCTCTCTCTCTCTCTCTTAGAAAATATATGTTCGTTCTCTCCTCCATCTCCTGGTGCTATTCACAAGACATGAAATGCCATAAATAGGAGTTTTGTGGTTACACAAGGCCCCTCCCTAAGGTACACACTTGATCGGGGCAGAAGACACAGTCTGACAGTTTAGCTCTTCCTTCGATGGCCCCGCGGCCGGGCAGCGGCCGGGCAGGGCGGCAGTCCTCAGGGGGCTGGTCAGGGGCTGGGGTCGTCCACGCGCCACCGGCAGTAGGGGCAGCAGGTGTGCTGAAGCAGCAGCAGCTCGTAGTCTTCCGAGTGGAACATCTAGGGAGAGATGGCCGTGACCCCACAACCCTGGGCGCCCAGCAGCCTGGAGCCAGGCGGGGACCACTGCCCTGCTAAGAGCAGGCAGCTTGGCAGTGAGTCGGGGCCAGAAGTACCAAGTCCCGACCACCCTTGTCTGAGGACCAGCAGGGAGCTGGGGAAGGTCTGAGGCCCCTTCTACCTGAAGTGCAGTTCACAGGTACATCACACTGGCCGGCCCTCCTGGATGAAGGGCAGGTACAAGGAGCACAAGGTCAGGGACCAAATCCATAGCAGACGGTCCAGGGATGCCTGTGAGGCTGAGGAGGCCACTAAGGACAGCCAAGCCTCTCCTCCAGCCTGGGAGACCTGGCCTTAGCCACTGAGAGACACGTGTGCTCCCCCCATGCCTGGCCTCCCTAGGGGACCCATCTGGGAAGTGCAGCAGCAGCTGGAGGGAAGGACCCTGGGGCCACGTGCACCGGTACCTGGAAGCAGGAGGGGCACATGGTGATGGCGGCGTCGGGCAGCAGGGAGCGGAAGTACTGCCACCTCAGTGGTGGCGGCCAGCGCTTGACGAGGACGTCCCGCCGGCTCATGGAGCGCAGCACGGAGCGGCTCACCACCACGGGCACGAACTCCGAGCCGCCTTGCTGCAGGCCGGGCGGGGAGAGCGGAAGGGCCTTGCTCAGCCAGCGGGGAGACACGCGGCCCCACAGAGGACCCCTGAGCCCTCCCCTGCCGGTCCGGTCCCTCGGGAGAACCCAGCTGGCCGTCTCTGTGACCGGGAGCCCACCTCCCTCCCCCAGGGGCCTGAGTGTGCGGAGGAAAGGAACCTGAGCCAGGCCTTGGGCGGGGGGGTCTCAGCAGCCCATCACTCAGGGGTGCCCGCACCTCGAAGCTCAACTTGGCCGTGAAGGGGTCGTCATCCCCCATGGAGTCCATGCTCTCGTCCAGCCTCAGGGTCTGGGCATCTGCGGGTCACTAGTCAAGGATGAGGCCTGAGGCAGAGGGAGAGCCCCCCCCTCCACCCGACGCATTGAGACTCACAGGGTGGGGGGCTCCCTTTGGGCCTGCGTGGGACCCTCCCCATGGCTCAGGGAAGCATAGCAAGGCGCGCAAGCGGCTTTCCCCACGGAGGAGGGGCCTGCTCACACGGAGCCCAGCATGCAGGTGGGGGAGGTGGCAAGGGGCTCTGAGGGCTTCCGCTGCGGCCCCTCAAGACTCAGCACGGCCCACAAAGGCTGCTGAGACGCAGCGTGGGAGCCAAGGCCTGCGGGCTGTGGGGCCGAAGCAGGTATGACAGGCCTAGCGGGAAGCCACAGCCCCTAGCACGGTCGGCAGCTCCTGGAGGGTCTCCCCACAGCTGCTTGGCAGTCTCACAGACCCTCCTTGCAGAGCAGGGTGGGCGCCCCTGGCGATCCCAGGGCCAGCCAGCCCGGGCTGGAGGTGCCCAGGGAGCCACACCCTCAGCCAGGCCACCGCTCCCCGGGGAAGAGAGGCTGCAGGTGCCAGCTCAGGGTGGGCCGTGCCCCACAGCAGCCACACCCCAGCCTCCTGGGCGGGCACGGGCGCAAGGACGTGGTTCCTGCCTCCTAACCTCCCTGCCCCTGCAGCAGCTCTGCACCCCGGACCGGCGCCCGACCCGGGTCTGGCCCCGAGCCTGCTGCTGTGGGGGCCTCTCCAGGGCACAGACTGGCCCGCCGTTGCCTTGCCTGGCCCAGAGAGCCCGCAAGGGCCCCCTGCCTCCAGGCTGGTGCCCAGCGGACACACACGGGTCTGGCTGGCACCCAGGATACTGTTGCTTGTGATCTCTTGCCACTTGTTTTCCCGCTTGAGTCTCGGCGCCTCCAGGTCAATGAGGGAGACAGCTTCTTCGTCCGTGATCCCCTCCTCCAGGTAGAATTCAACCAGGTGCAGCACCTCTGCAGACACAGGCAAGGGAGAGGCTGAGAGGCTCTCAGAGGCAGCACTGTGGGGCGGGGAGGAGGGTCCCAGAGCTCCTTCCTGCCTAGTACAGGCCTCGCTGAAAGCTAGTGGGGTGGCAGGGGGAAGCAGGCATGTGTGGGCAAGGGGCCTCGACCCTCCACCATAGCCCTAGTACCTGGACGGGCTCCTCTGCAGGGGAAGAGGAGAGGCCTCTGCCCAGTTTCTGGAAAGGGACCTCTGATGCCCGTCGACGTGGAAGGAGCTGGGCCTTGAGAGCCACGTCAGCTGCCCAGATCGAGGGCCCCTCTGCCCAGGGAATTTCGTCAGGCAGAGCAGCACTCTGGGCTCTGAGGGGTCTGGGCAGCACTGGCCCTGCCTCTGGGAACCCTGAGTGCCCTATGTGTCGAGGGGTGGCGGTGGGGTCTCACTGTCCCCACTCTGTCCAAATGAGGACGCAGGCCGCGCCGTCCGCAGGCCAGCCGCCCCGCCTGCTGGCCAGCCGCCCCGCCTGCCCGCTGCACTCACCATAGGAAGAGGCGGAGAAGACAAAGGGCTGGCGGCAGTTGATGCAGACGTTGCCCAGGTTGTTGAGCAGCGGGTTGTTGGTGGAGCAGCGGTAGCACAAGGGCACGAGCTCCTACAGGACAGAGCGCAGCCGCTGAGAGCCCTATGGGGGTGCGGGGCAGCCCCGTCTCCTTGCCTGGGCTCGGGCTCCAGCCTCCTGGGGCCTGGTGGCCAAGAGGAAAGGCCACCTGGGTGGGCAGGGCAGGGGCTCTGCACAGGGACAGAGCAGGGTAAGTAAGAGATCAGAGGCCCTGCCCCTGGGACACCAGGCGGGGCTCAGCCGCTCCCAGGCGGGGCTCCCTCCCAGGCGGGGCTCAGCAGCTGCGGCTCTTCCAGCAGGAATGACACTGGCCACAACCACCAATGACCAGCCAGCCACTGTGCTCCACGGGTTGTGCCAAGCACGTGCCCCACTTCAGCCTCATTCCTCCTCACAGCCTCCTGCAGGAAAGCTGTTACCCACATGCCCATCTGATAGACGTGGAGACTGAGGCTCAGGAGGACTGAGACACAGCTAGGAACTGGGGGAGCTGGGATTCGAACTTAGATCTATCTGATGCCAAGTCTCTGCTCTAAGCTTGAAGGAAGGGACTGTGGAGGAGACAGTGGCTGGCTGCGCTGAGGGAAGGGAGGCCGGGGCACAGACAGAGCTGCAGACACTCGGGGTGTATCTGCAGTTGAGTGGTAACCTGCCTCCAGAAGGGGGGACTAGACCTGGGCTCCTAGGATGAGGCCCAGGCAGAGACACAGTCTGCCCTGGGGCTGGGGCACGGCAGACCTTGAGCCCCAGGACGGCTGGGAAGCAAGCGGGCAGGGCTGTGGGGCTCAGGGGGCGGTGATAAACAGAGGAGGNGGTGTATCTGCAGTTGAGTGGTAACCTGCCTCCAGAAGGGGGGACTAGACCTGGGCTCCTAGGATGAGGCCCAGGCAGAGACACAGTCTGCCCTGGGGCTGGGGCACGGCAGACCTTGAGCCCCAGGACGGCTGGGAAGCAAGCGGGCAGGGCTGTGGGGCTCAGGGGGCGGTGATAAACAGAGGAGGCAGAGGGAAGGGCGGAGAGAGCTGGCGCAACAGGGCTCAGGCAGGGGAGGGGGTGCAGGGCCCCAGGAGCACGGCAGCCATGTTTCAGTCGAACCCAGGCCAGGCACAGAGGTGTCAGGAGAGGCCTCCTGCCCCAGGGGCCAGAGCCCTCACCTCACTGTCATGGAAGGGCTTGGAGCGGATGGTCAGGCTGCCCAGCTCAATGGACTTCTGGAACCTGGCGGGGATCTGCAGGCCCTGCAGCTTGTCGTAGGCGTGCCGGGCCAGCTTGTAGGCGCCCAGGGCCTTGCTCTGTTTGGCCAGGGTGAAGAGCGTGTTCCTGCCGAGGATGAGGTTAAGGACGACAGAGGCCACAGCAGGCCCGAGCGCTGGCGCTGCCCACCTCTGGAGCGAGCCCCAAGCTGGGGCGCAGCTTGTGCACATGCCAGGAGGGCAGGGGAAGGGGCCTGAGGACTGCTTCGCTCATCTGTGGGAGGAAAGTGAATTTCTCGGATGTCAAGGCCCAGAGATTTTTCCAGAGATACAGACAGCGTCGTCTGCATTAATATTTTAACCTTGCTTAGGTTTTCTCGGCCTGCTGATGGCTCATCTTGGACCCTGGCCGGGCCAAAACAGCTCTCCCTGCCTTACCCGGCCTGCCAGCCAGCCCCTAGATTGCCTGGCACCAAATGCCGCCCGCTCCAGCCCCGCCAGGAGGAGCCTGATCCCCAGTGCAGAACACTCTTGTGCCTGCGCTTCACTGAGGCCACGGCGAGCTCTGGGCTCGCCTCCCCGGCTCTGGGGCCCTTCTCTGAGCTCTGAGTCTGGGGCTGACGGGCTTTTATGCTCCACCTCAGGTGACCTCAAACGCCAGCTGTGCCCAGGCCCGGTCTGCCCTTTCTCCCCTCACCCTGACTCTGAATGCCCTTCCCCACTACCCCCTGCCGAGCCTCAGCTAAGCAAGGCTCACATCCCAAGCCTCCTCTGATCCATCATTCCCCGACGTTTCTACTGCCCACTCCCCACCCCACCCCTGTGGCCCCTTCCACAGTTGCCACGTGGAGACGAGTTTCCTTGTCTGCATCTCCCCTGTCCTCCCCGGAGTCAGGGACCGTGTCAGGAGCCGTTCCCATGTCCCCAGGGGACGTGAGTGTGAAGCTCAGGGCAGGGTTCAGTCAGACTCTGCCGACCTGAACAGAACTTGCTGCAGGGGCTGTGTACAGGGGCCGAGGCCCTGTGATGGGGGCAGCTTCCCCTAAAATGTAAAGGATGGGCCTGAACTCCTTCAGAGAGGCTGGTTCTCACCAACTGGCAGCTCTGAGCCCTTCCCTCGGAGGGTGCGTGATTCACGGGAAGAAAGCAGGGCAGGGGCTCGGCAGAGGCTGAGAGACAGTAACGTCCCGTCCTTCAGAAGGGGACAGGAGCTTCTTGTGACTTCTGTCCCTTTCAGGACCTTCAGGATTGGGAGTTATTTTCTAGCAGTCTCTGGCAGCACAGGCCCCTAAGGCTCTTCCGTGGCCCTCACCGGCAGCCAGAGGCGGCCAGGCTGGCTTCCAGGCAGGCCCTGAGGCTGCTGCCCCTTGAGCCCGGCTCCCAGGCAGGGGGCTTCAGCTCCTCCCTTCCCACGCCTCAGTTCCCTCCAGCCCCATCTGTGTACTGGGTGCTCCCCTGGAACATCTACTCAGGCCTCCCCTGGTTACCTCAGCCTACGGGACAGACGTTGGCTCCTCCAGGCAGCCTTCCTTGACTTTGACCCCAGCCTTCACCCTTGCACACTGCACCCGTCCCACTGAACGAGGCCCTGACCCTCGTCATCTCCCCTGACTAATGGTAGTTTGTCACCAGCTACTGGCTGTGCGCTGGGGACCCAGCAGGCCCTCATCTACCTGGGCTGACAAAGCTCTGCCCGCCCCCAGGTCCACAGCTCAGAGGCCTGGCATTCCCTACGTTCCGGTCACACGCTCCTCTGGGGTTACAGAGACCCTCCACTGGGCCCAGAGAGCCCTGAAAACTCCCCCTCCCTCGGCGCTGGCCTGAACCTCCCCGGCTGAGCCTCGCCTTCAGTAGCAGCACGGCGAGCTCCCTCCTTCTGTCCGTCCCCGAGGGCTGCTGGAGAGAGAGGGGAGCCTCTGCCAGGATAGTGCTCTGGAAGAACTCCTGGGGCCATCAGACAGGAGGGGCGGGACAGAGGGCGGTGAGTGAAGGATACACTTTGGAGATGCCCAGGGGGGTGTCCTTGGTCAGGCTGTGCAGCAGGAACCTGGAGATGTTGAAGAGCGTCTCGGGAAGGTGGAAGCTGAACGGCTCCTCCTGCCGCAACGAAAGCACACAGAACTGAATTTCTCAGCCGAGCCTCTGCTGGGCCAGGTGAGAGGCAGACGCCAGGCACTCAGAGTGACTTCAACAGAAGAGCGATCGCCCAGGGAGCACCTGCTGTGTGTGTGCTGGGCGCCTGCACTCGTCTGATCCCCAGCCCAACCCAGCGAGGGAAGCAGCTTCACTCTCACAGCAGTGAGGGCAAAACCGAGGACCCAGATACCGTCTGCCCACAACACCCATGTGGGGCTGCGATTCAAACCCACTGAAAGTGCTTCTCTGAAGCTCGTTGCCTCTGGGGTGGCTAATGATTCCTTCTCCCCGAGCTCAAGTTGTTGCCAATTAGCTCTACAAGGGGAGACCTTTAGGCAACTTGAGACGTGACCTCCATACAAGCATCTCCTCAAATGGAGGCACTTAACCCTCTGTAGCCGGAGAGCACAGGCCTCCTCTCTGCCGGCCAGCAGCAGTCTGATGGCAACGCCCACAGACATGCCAGGCACTGGGGTCCCTGCTGCAGGCCTCTGCCCCCACGCCCAGCACAGACCCTCCCATCAAACAGGCACTCAACACCCATGAGTTGAATGCACGGTCTGCACAGAGAGGCCGCCAGGAGCTCCACACATAGCCTGCAGGGGATGTCCCATCGGGAGGGGTCTATAAGAGGTTAAGAGATCCCTGTTTTGCAGGACGCTGGCACGCTGCTCCAGATGACAAGATGAAAGCAGGCCAGCTTCCCCTGGCAGCGAGCACTCAGCGGTAATAAACTGACATTTCCTCAAGGGCCCTGCTGGGCCGCACTCAGCGCTGAGCCACTAGGACTCCAGGCCTAATTGGTCTCGATCCGCGAGGACTTGCTTTACGCCACTTCTCTGGTCCAGAGCCCAGCCTTCACTCCTTAGTTCTTACTTAAATTTCTACAGCCTCTGTCAGTTCCAAGAAAACCTGAGCCTGCATCCTCTCCTGGGTGAGAGCCAGGGAGCGGCCTGCCTCTGGTTTTACCACACGAGGTGTGGAAGCTCAGAAGTGTCCCAGGGAGAGGAGAGCGGGGGCTCCCCTGGGAAAGGCGCCACCACCTCCAAACCAGAGCTGCTCTGCCGGGCCGGACACCACACCCCGAGACACTGGCCACTCTGGGTCAGCACTCACGCTGGGGTCTCTGCAAGGAGTGGCCTCCCTCTGCCCCCTCTTCACCTGCCCCTGTCTTACTCATCTCCCAGCTCCTGGCTTGGGGCCACCTCCTCCAGGAAGTCTTCTTAGTCCTCTAAGCATGTCCTTTGAGGGAACTAAAATGCAACTGCTTGTTTCTAGGCCGCTGGAAGGCTGGTGTGAGGTCTCTGCACAGGGCAGCGGCAAGAGCTGACACTCACCCAGGGTCCCCTTCCAAGTGCCCCCCCGTGTCAACTCACTGGATCCTCACTGTCAGGTAGGCACTGTTATGACCCTCATCTTACAGGGGTGGGAGCTGAAGCACAGAGGGGAGTAAACGACCTGCCCAAGGTCACACGGCAGAGCTGGTGCGTGAGGCCAGCGGTCCTCCATCTTTAACTCAGCGGGCAGAGGTGGGGGGTGGGGGCTGCTAAGTGCACAGGCTCCAAGTCAGGCTGCTGTCTGGGTTCAAGTCCTGGCTCTCCCACTTACTAGCTGTGCGATCTCTCTGTCCAGCACCTCAGTTTCTTCATCTGTAAAATAGGATGGCAGCGTGTGCCTCATAGCATGGTCGAAAGGCTGATACGACGAAGCCCTCGGCACACTGCCTGGTATGCANAGGCTGCTGTCTGGGTTCAAGTCCTGGCTCTCCCACTTACTAGCTGTGCGATCTCTCTGTCCAGCACCTCAGTTTCTTCATCTGTAAAATAGGATGGCAGCGTGTGCCTCATAGCATGGTCGAAAGGCTGATACGACGAAGCCCTCGGCACACTGCCTGGTATGCAGTAAGCGCTCAGTAAGGGTCATCTAGTGTTATTGCCCTCTGACTTATCAGCACGGGGTACGCTCACACTGCGGCGTGACTGAGGATAAGCAAGCAAGGAAGCTGAGGACAATCTGTCACCTGTTCCCCACCGTCAGGAGGCAGATTTAAAACAGCTTAAACAAAGGATTCAGGAGTAACTAAGAAGAGCTATTTGGGTCTCTGGAGATCAAGCAAACCCTCTCCTTTATAAAGAAGGAAACTGAGGGTCAGAAAGGGGAAGTGAATTGCTCGAAGTTACACAGGAAGTCAGTGGCAGGGACAGGAAGAGACTTCGGGCCTTTGGTTAGCGCNAAGGATTCAGGAGTAACTAAGAAGAGCTATTTGGGTCTCTGGAGATCAAGCAAACCCTCTCCTTTATAAAGAAGGAAACTGAGGGTCAGAAAGGGGAAGTGAATTGCTCGAAGTTACACAGGAAGTCAGTGGCAGGGACAGGAAGAGACTTCGGGCCTTTGGTTAGCGCTGGACCTTCACCTGACTAGAAGACAGGGGCCCCTGGAACACCCCCCACTGGTCATTGAGAGAGACAGCCCTCTGAGTGGCGAGGCCAGGGTCTGCCTAAGTCATCCGAACCCGAAGCAAGCGACCAGAAGGCCCCTCAGCTCCGGCTGGCTGACTCTGAAGCCCACGCGCTGCACATCACACAAGCGAACAATCAAGGAAAATCAAAGTCCAACCTGTCTCCCGGGGGAGACCAGACTGCTCCGCAGGCCGTCGCGCCCTGTGAGGCGTGCCCAGGCCCCCCCGCCTGGCAGGCGGTGCCCCTGCCCACCTTACCACGTATCGGTGGACGGCGTGGTAGCCGTGGTACAGCTCAGCCAGGTGCTGGAAGTGGTGGAACTTGCCGAGCATCACTTCCTTCTGAGCAGGGTCTGCGGGGAGCGGGGAGAGGGCGTGTCAGCCTGGACCAGTTCTGACACCGGCCCTCCACCCCCGAGCCAGGGCGATGGGGAGGGCGCTCTGCTGTCCTGAGGCAGCAGAGTCACTCCCTGGGGCAGGGCTGGCGTGGGGAGAGGCTGATCACCGGCACCCAGACGGGCCAGGGCCCCTGGCAGGGAGGGTGGGCGCATGTCAGGGGCATTCACGCTCACCTCACACCTTTTCCCTCCCCGTCCTTCCTCCTCGAAGCCCACACCCCTGGCCAGAACAGGAAGTGCCCCCTCACACCAGGGCTTGACAGTTTTCTAACTCTACCCACGCCTCTGCGCGGTCATGCGGGAAGCAGAGCGGGTCAAGCCTGCTTCACAGACAGCGGGCAGGGCTGGGGAAGGACTGTGCTTTGTCACAAGTCCCCTGGCGGCTCCCATGCCAGTGTCCGCCCCGCCCCTGGCGGGCCTTGGCCAGGGGGACAGCATCTCCTTGCCCCGTCCGCTTCCAGAAGGCCCATCCCAGTGCATCACGGGAAGTCTTGTGAAGGAAATCAGCACCAAAACTATGCGCTAGCCCGCCTGGGACGAGTGAGAATCCGGAGTGTACACCTAAAAAGTGATCTCTTCTTCACCTTTTCATTTAATTTTTTTTTTTTTTTAAGCCAGTGCTCAGCCGGCTCCAGTTATGGGCTCCCAGGTAGCCAGGGAGAGACATGTTCTGAATTAGCAACGCAGGCCCAGACCTCCCAACCGTAACCCCAGCATGGCCCTCATACCATCCTGAAGCTGATGGGCAAACTAGGAAGAGATGCCACGTGAGATTACACTGCTACAAGACAGGGTTATGGACAATACACCCAATAAACAAGCCCAGGGCTTTAATTAAAGCCTCCCAGCTCTTCCGATGTTTATCTTGGTGCCAGAGCAGGGCCAGGGAAAACAAGGGCCCGGCTGATGCTTGCTTACCTCGAGCTATATCGAGGCACTGCATGGAAAGCATCCAGTAATAATAGGCGGCGTCATTGAACCTGCTCTCCACCACGGCGTTGTGAGTGAGCTGCTCCAGCACCCGGACCGCCTCGCCCTGCCGCCCGGAGATGTGTATAAGAGACAGCTTCCTTCTGAGCAGGGTCTGCGGGGAGCGGGGAGAGGGCGTGTCAGCCTGGACCAGTTCTCCTGACACCGGCCCCCCACCCCCGAGCCAGGGCGATGGGGAGGGCGCTCTGCTGTCCTGAGGCAGCAGAGTCACTCCCTGGGGCAGGGCTGGCGTGGGGAGAGGCTGATCACCGGCACCCAGACGGGCCAGGGCCCCTGGCAGGGAGGGTGGGCGCATGTCAGGGGCATTCACGCTCACCTCACACCTTTTCCCTCCNACACTCATCGGAGCAGCTGCAGCCCCACGTTGCCGGGATGCGCCTTTCAGGCCGAAGGCTATAAATAACCGAGGCTACATCCTGAAAAAGTACAGTGAGGTGTATACTCCTTTGGGGGGCTGGGAAAAGGCAACCCGCTTTGGGAAGGCATGGGAGACAGGGAAAGCTGAGGGCCATGCCGCTGGGCAAAGTCTGAGGGCGGAAGCACTGCCTGCCGCATGCCCCGCCCCATCCCAGGACAAAGCTTGGCCACTCCCCAGGTGACACGGTGACGGGTTCAAGGCTTTTGTTGCCAGTTCCCTCACTGCATCATCACTGCAGACCTACACAGACTTTGTGACGTGGTTCACGAGGTGGAGGTAAGCGGGCACCCCCAAGGTCACAGAACCGAGCCCAACGCAAGTACATGGTCGCTCTTCAACTGAGGGCTTCTGGATGACCACCTTGGAAAATCTGGCTTGGTTCTAGCAACCAAACATTTGTAAAAACCAGCAAAAAATTTCTCAACCATTCTTCCATCCACTTCACAGAAATTTCTAGACTCCCAACTATGTGGCCAGAGCCTCGGGGTGTTGGGGGCACCTGGGGAGGCCCTCCTAGATGTGACACTTGCCTACACGTGGGCGCTCAGATGATCCAAGCCCCCCACGATCGGGAAGGAAAAGTTCTGGCCTTTGTTCCATTCTCATCTCCAATCTCGTCTGAGCACCAAGTTACTATGGCAATGGATTCTTGGATGGGTAGACACAGACAGATGGGTAGGTTGACGTGTTTTGCCCAAACATGCACATACTTCAGCACCTGGGCGCTCTGGAGGCGCTGAAGCCGTGGAGAACACGCTGTCCTGCCACGGGGCCTTTCGGCTGAGGAGCTCCACAGGGAGACACCCCGAAATGTGTGCAGAGGCAGCCACCGCTCCCACAGAGAAGTGCAAACAAGATGCTATGGAAGATGACATGCCCAACTGGAGCCCTGCCCAGAGAGGCCGCAAACCCGAGTCGAGAGAACCAGGCCCCCAGACAGGCAGACCCTGGTCTGAAGCCGGCTCTCCTGTTTGTGGCTTTGGGACTTTGCAGGGCACCATCAGCCTCTGCATCTCTGCAGGGCTGCAGGCAGGATGCAGGCTTATGCGGTTAGGCGCCCAATCAGTGCCTGGCGCAGAGGAGGCCGTCATATTTGAAACTATTGCCAGTTAAAGCTCTAGACGCCCTTTCGCTCCTGTGTGCAGCTGTTTTCCCAGTGGGTGTGCTGAGGAGCAGAGTACACCCGGTCTCCCTGAGCCAGAGCCAGAGCCCAAGTTCTCCTCTGGGTGAGAAGTGGCCTCACCCACTGTATGGGAGGGCTCTTGTTCCATCCTTGCCCCATCATGCCCCGCCTCAAATTCCCTCTGTGCCACCTCCTTGCTGTGAGACTTCAGGCAAATCCTCTACCTCCTCCAACCTCAGTTTTCTCATCTATAAAATGGTACCTACATCACAGGGCTGCTGTGAGGATAACATGGGATGACAGGCAAAGCACTTTGCTCAGAAAGGCGACGGGACCTGCTGGAAGTCCTGGGGCTCTACCATGAGTGGTGGGCCCGAGAGCATCCCACTCAAAGCCCGTCTCCTTCCCATGGCCCCACGGTCTCCACCACCCTGCCCACCACACCCGCGGGAGGGAGCTGTCACTCTTAGGGCCGTGGTGGGAGGGCTGGGCGGCTCCCGGATGCGGGCGTGGCCAGCGCTTTCTCCCGCCCGTTCTGTGAGGTGCCAGGCTGTGAGACCTACCTTTCTGGGCTTCCTCAAAACGATCGTTCTCTGCGAGCCACTGAGCATAGGGCACGTAGATGTCATCCTTAAACTCGGGGTGCTTCTCACCCAAGGCGAAGGCCTAGGGGAAGGAGCGAATGCAGGCTTCAGAACCCGGCCCCCGCCGCCCCCATGAAAGCATGGCACTTGGCTGAAACCATTAGGGATGTCATATTTTGCCGGCCTGACAACTCAGAGAGGGGGAGTGCCTCCCCCCCCACCACCACCCCCAGAAACGCAAAAACAAATCAGCTTTTTGAAAACAAAAGGCAATTAACAGCAATATGCAAGCGACTGGATTCAATAACAACACAGTCTGTTTCTGGACCACAGAAGCGGCACAGAATCGGAAACATTTTATTTTGAGGCTTTGCGTGGGCTCCCGTAGCGCAGCAAACAGATTTCTTTTAATTGCAGGCGACACCTAAGGAAACAGAATTGACATTATCATCACTGCTGCTTATTAGCTGTCAGAGATGACTGTGGATGTGGTGCTGCATGGCACCCGCTGTCTGCTTCGTCTGAGCCCCGGAACCACCTGTCGGGCCAGGAGAACCGGAAATGAGTCACGGGGGCCAGTATGTGGTGACGGGGAGAAAGCCTGCCAGATGCGTTCATTTCTGCTGCTTGAGAAAGCTGATAAACGCCTCTTGAGATGCCATGATTGCCTCTGTCTTTGGCCCCACCCTCTTTCATCAATGACCTTGTCACCTCAGCAAACAGAGCCACTGAGAGGGGAGACAAGGGTCAGACGGCTCTTACCAGCAAAGGCCTCGCAATGGCCCTGCAGACCAGACCACAGCAGGTGGGCACAGCTCTGAGCCCCCTGAAGATGGATTTCAATCCGGGGCACAGGGAGCCAGGGGCCCAGAGGGTGGGAGTCAAGCCACAGAGGGGGAGCACGGCGGCGGCTCCACCAGCCCCCTGCAGCCGTCTCTCCTGCTGACCTGGCTAATTCTTACCAGCCCTTAGGACAGAGGAGTCGGGGGAGAGGGCGAGGGCCCCGTAATGGCTCTGGCAGCCTGTACCTGGAAAGTATATCTGGCGTTTTCTGCCACAATTTGGCAGAAAAGTGCCACCAAGCAGGGTTTAAATGTCAAAGAGGTGCAGCCTCTGTGTCGGCGACGTGTCAGCCAGGACCGACGGCAGGCAGTGGGGGCTGTCACGTTAACTCTGACACCCTCACGTCCCTCACAGAGCCAGCAGGCCGTGAGCGTTTGCTGAGTGAACGAATGAGCGAAGGCAGAAAGCGAGCGCGGAGAGGCCCTCCGGAACACTCGGGGCTCAGAGAACTCGCGGCAGGTCTCTTGACCTTCAGGCCAACGCTCACGTCGAGGGCAGCTGCTCTCCGTGTGAACCGCCCCCCAAGTCCCCGTGTCCCGGGGCTCAGGCCTCAGTGAGGCCCTGGCACTCACCTCATCCCACCGCTGGGTCTCCACGTGCAGCTGAACCAAGGACTTGAGGTCGCCAATCTTCAGGTAGGTCTCAGCGGCATAGCCAGGGTTATCCAGCTTCTTGAAGAAGTGGGCGCACATCAGCAGTGGCTCCCGCTCGGCCTTGTCCAGCTTGCGGGCAATGTCGATGAGCCTGGAGCGACGAGAGCACGGGGAGGAGGAGGACTCCGGGGAGGCGGCTGGTGGGGGAAGCCCCGCGGCATCTGGGTCTCTCCGAGGGCGGCTCATCGTGCTGACGGCCCCACCATTCCGCCCAGGCTCAGTATGGTGCCTTGGCCCCGGCGCATGATGCGAGGTTGCTCACTGAGGGACTTCACCCAGAAAGGCTGCCTGGTGAAGGACACTGTCCCTCACTTCATGTGCCTTTCCTGGGAGTTACGACCCTGTCCAGCAAGCTCTGGGGGCAGCAGCCAACACCTGCCGCTCACCTACGTGCGTCAGCTCAGTGCCATGAGCCTTCCCACGTGTGATCTCACGGGATCCTCTCTGCCCTCGAGGGGCAGTACTGTTATTCCCATTTCACAGATGAGGACACCAGAGGCTGGCGTGGAAGGTGGAGCCACCCAACCACTTGTCTGCAGCCGGGAAGTGGCCGAGTGCCCTCTCCAGCACCATTAGAGGAGTTCTCACAGGGGAGCAGGGGCGGAGGTGGGAGCAGCCTTCGGGGATAGACCGCTGGAGGAAGGGCCAGTGCGGTAATGCTCTGAGCTTTGGGAGGAGAGCCTGCAAGATCTGCGCCTTTTCTCCTGGCCATGGTGCTGACTGGGCCAGGGCTGGGGCTGGGGGTGCCACAGGGCCACTGGTTCACCCTGCCCCACCACGGCTCGTGGGCACACGGGGCTGCATGCAAAGCGCTTCTTCCCTCTGGAGAGGCCGGCCTTTGGAGCCAAAGCAGCTCTCCCAGGGGAAAGGGGTTCTATCTACCCAGCTCGCTCTTTGTGAGAAAGGATAGGGAAGCAGCTGTTAACAGAGACATCTCAGAAATCGTCANTGCCCCACCACGGCTCGTGGGCACACGGGGCTGCATGCAAAGCGCTTCTTCCCTCTGGAGAGGCCGGCCTTTGGAGCCAAAGCAGCTCTCCCAGGGGAAAGGGGTTCTATCTACCCAGCTCGCTCTTTGTGAGAAAGGATAGGGAAGCAGCTGTTAACAGAGACATCTCAGAAATCGTCAAGCTCAGGGAGGCTTGTCAATCCGTACTGAGAAGAATAATGGCTCTAAAAATACCACTTCTCAGCAGAGAGAGGACGCATTTTTAGGGAGAAGTGGCGCAGGAAACCCCTTGGGAGCCCCTGCCCCGCCCCACCTGTGAAACCTCGTGTCCCGGGAGAAAGGACAGAATGTGCTTGATGCCTTTCTCCTGAACGTGGTGAGCACCCCTGGGGTAACATGATACGCATCAGCTGCAAATGATGGTGACGTGAAAGACTAGAGCGAGTGGGGGTCCTAAACCTGCCTGGCTCTCTCCTGCCCCACCCCTTTCCATGAAAAGAAAAACCTGGTGGGGGCGGGGGTGTTGGCGAACTCTGCACCTCTGTCTTNTGATACGCATCAGCTGCAAATGATGGTGACGTGAAAGACTAGAGCGAGTGGGGGTCCTAAACCTGCCTGGCTCTCTCCTGCCCCACCCCTTTCCATGAAAAGAAAAACCTGGTGGGGGCGGGGGTGTTGGCGAACTCTGCACCTCTGTCTTCAAGAAACGCTATTCTGGGACAAGAGGACGATGGGGCGGTGCGGGAGGGCCCGCTGTGAGGGCCACACCAACCATGTGACTTAGTCCTCAATCAGCCCCTCTCCCTCTGGGTTCCGGGCCACTGCGGCCCACAGACCACAGAGTGGTCTCCAGGGCGACCGACAGCCCTCAGGGCACGGGCCGAGCCAACCTCAGGAGCCACTCCTGCACCACTTTTCCTCTGCCAGCTGCAGCCTGCCCGCGTCTACGCGTGCACAGACACACACACAGACACACATACACGTGTTAGCACGAAGCCCACTCCTGACGGTGGGAGGAGAGAGGCCACCCCACTCGAAAAGGGTCCTGAGGCTGAGCCCATCCTCCCTTGGGCAGCTCCACCAGAAGCCCCCGAGCTTCGGTTCTCTGCCTCCGTCAGCGGCAGCCGATCGACCGGCCAGAGCTCAGAGTCCTACGCCAGCTCCTCAGTCAGCCCCGCCCTGATGCCACCGCCTCGGGTCCTGCGGTTCAGCTCTCCCACGTCTCTCATTCCCTCCGCTGCCACAAGGCCCCCCGGCCCACTGCACTGGGCACCTGGCCTCCCTTCCTCCAGTTCTCCCTCCATCCTCCACCTGCGGCAGGAGCACGGCCCTGACCAGAGTCCTCCCCACCTGCTGACAGGTCTGAACATCTCAGTTTGGCCCCCGAGGCCCTCCCCGTGAGACCAGCCCGGATGCCCCCACCGCTGCCAGCATCCTCCC
>SJYA01002713.1:0-25466 GCA_006410615.1 Neotragus moschatus
GTGTGGAGGGTGGGGGAGAAGTAGAAGGTGGGTGGGCCTTTCTCAGCTAGGGTGGATGGAGCCTTGGAGGCCGGCAGGGTTAATTCCTGCAAGCAGGGACTGGACTTGGTTGCTGGGAGGTTTTCTGGTGCAAGGAGAGGACTGCCTGGGAGTCAGTCATCTGACTGGAGGATCATCAGTCATCTTGGAGGATCCGAGGAAGACCTTGGAGATGTCGTGTTAAGCAGCCAGCAGCGCCCGAGAAATGGGTACTGTGAGAAAGTAACGCAGGAAGCTGCAGCCATTCTTTGAGTACTTGGGTATGCGCGGGATGAGGCTAAGATGACTTACGTACTCCCCCCTTCAAAAAAAATATAATCTTCAGAACTACCTTAAAAGAGGTATCACCTCCTTTTTACAGGTGGATAAGCAGACTTTGAGAGGTTAAGTAACTTGCTCTTGGATCACACAGATAGTAAATGAAAGAGCTGGGATTTGACTACATTCTGTTGATTTTAAAGTTTGTGCAGTTTTCACCAGAATTTGGTTTCCTTATCACCAAAGTTGTGAAGGGTAAAATTTCTCAAGATCCACCCTGAATCCCGCAAATTATTTAACCCCTAATTGTATCAGAAGACCTTGATTCTAATTCTAATCACTGATTCATGCTTAGTTTCCCTGTTTGTAGAAAAGAAGTTGGTTAGACAGACATCTCTAGACACTCATCCAACTTTGAAAATGTATGATTGAGTGATTAGGATACCCTCTACTGAAGTTTTTCAACAGTAGTACAGGGACAGAAGTATTAGACCAAGATTTAAGTAGACGTGGGTTCTAGAATCATTTCTGCAAGTAACAGTCTTCCTGTCACTCAGTTTTATCAATAAAATGAGAATAATCCTTATCCTACCTACCTTCACAAGGTTATCAGATCAAGAATGAATAAGAATTTGAAAATTCTATATCAGAAGTTCTTTACCTTTTTGAGGGCTACAACTTCTGATGAAAGTAATGGATACTTTCCCACCACCCCCAAAATGCACATATATTAAAAATTTTACCTCACTTATTTGGGGGGGAGGGTGAAAGAGGGTATCTCACTAACTCCTTTAAGCCTTTCTGTGTATCCCCAGGTTGAAAACTTGGCTCTTGGTTCATATATTTCAATTTATGCCAGGTGTCACCAGAAACCTCTATAACGGCGCTATTCAACGATTAACAAAAAAATTTTTTTGTAGCCAATTGCTTTGAGTTTTTCATTGTGCAGAGATTTCCAGTCCTTTTAACCCATATTGGAGGACAGGAAGGTGTTGAAAAATAGCAAGATACTCTCATAGCATGACTGATCCACACTGACTCTAACCTCTCCCATAGTCCATGGGGTTCCTTCTCTGTCACTGACTGAAGCTGAATAAGCAGAATCAGATTAATTTTAAATGAGCTAATCACTTGCACTTTGTTTTTTTTCAGGGAGGAAGATGTTGCTCTGGGGTCAGAAAGGGTGGGAGAGGATGAAAAGCAAATGGTGATGAAAAGCAGCAGTGAATGTCATCTCCCGCCACAAGAGCCTGTTGCTTCTGCTCAGTCTGGTGGGAACGCAGTGACAGAGTGCCGGAAGTCTGTACCGTGTGGATGGGAAAGAGTTGTGAAGCAGAGGTTATCTGGGAAAACAGCAGGCAAATACGACGTATATTTCATCAGGTGAGCATGCAGGGTCCCAGAGACAGTACAGCCAAATAATTTTGTCCAGACAGATGGTAGGAAGCATAGCAGACATTTTGACTTTTTTCTGTCTTTACCATAAAACCATCATGGGTTCTGTTCCTTCATCGTCACTGGTTAGTTATATCAGGTGAGCTGGGGACGATACTTAACATTTTCTCTGACTGCGAATGGCTAGTGGGAAGACTGGTTGAGTTATATTCGTAAAATTGTGTTATGTTATCAAAAAGGAAGCTATTTAAAAGCACCATTTTAGCAGCTTTTTATTTTAAATAGCAATGTCCATGGCAAAATTTGGAGGTTATTAATAAAACATCTGAAACGTGACGCAGTTCTTTTTAAAAGTCACTTTTATTTACTAGCAGTAAGTGTCCTTTAATACCATTTTCTAGCCCACAGGGACAGAAGTTCAGATCCAGAGTTTCACTTGTTAATTATCTTCACCAAAGTGGAGAGACTTCTCTTAAGCCAGAAGACTTTGATTTCAGTGTACGTCCCGGAAGGAGCGTCAAGTCAGGATGTAAAGGCCGAAACACAGCAGCTCTGACATTCCAACTGCAACACCAAAGTAACAGTTCAAGCCGGAACCTCAGGACACGGAGCAGGCGGAAAAAAGATGTGTTTCCTCTCCCAAGTGCTTGTTTGGAATTGCAGGATAGTGGAGAACTACCTAACTTGAAAGAAGATGAGAGTGTTCATGATATTGCCTCCAGAAAGGTTAGAAAGTCCAAAAGAAAGGTGACTGTTTTGAAAGAGATTCAAACTAAGAAAACAAAAATAGGGCGCCGCAAGGGTCTTCCCGATCCTGTCCAAAGTGATAGAGCATCTCAAAGTGAACCTGTTGCACAGGAAAGTCACCTTGAGGGAACTTGCTGCATCTCTGATGCCAGAGCCCACGACCAGGCCCTCGGTGTGACCACTGAAGAGGAGAGGCTTGGTAAAAAAAAATCATCATGTTTGGGACCAGACGTTGAACAGATCCCTTCTGGCATCGTAAGCAAATTATGTTCGGCCAAAGAAGTGGAACCCAACAATAAGTCTGAGGACACCTTTTTAGAATCTGAGGAAACAAGAACCAAAGTAGAAGCTTCAGAGAGGAAGGAACATTTGCATATGGACATTTCAGAAGGTGGCTCTGAAACAGACGACAGCTTACAAACAGAGAAAAACCCTACGTCTGCGAAAGGATCTCAAGGTATTCAGTGCACTTAAGTGCTGTTAAAGGCGTGATGAGTTTGCACTTCCTGCCCTTAGCCAGTTAGGATGTGGGAACAGAATGAAGTTCTTGAGCCCCGTTATCAGATACATCCTACCAGTTGGTCCTAGTGCTTTGTCTAACTGATGTTTAAGCCCTTTGGCATGGCAGAGAAGGAATCGGCGGGCTGCCACTCTGATGCCCCCAGCAGGGGACAATTGTGCCACAAACAGTTGCTACCGTGGCTCCCGGTACAACACCTGGGACTCTATCAGCAGTACTCTCCCTTCCTCCCTTTTATCCAGTAATCGAATAAAAGGCTGCCCTTGTGAGGTTTGAGGAAGACTCCTTTTATATGTAAACTGTTTGAGATCAGCCGATATCTTCTCTTTGCACCTTTGTTACTTATTACTGATGTGTGACTTCCAGTTTAATTTTGTGTGTATCACAGTCATTTTTATTTTCTGTTGTAATGCTACTCTCAAATGCTTTGAGCTCTAAATAATTCAAAACTAATCACATAGTTCGTCTATTATTTGTAATATGCTCTTAATACAGAGTTCAGAGCTTAGCAGTTTTGCCTTTATGATACTTCAGTGAAGAGGAGATGAAAAGGAGACCTTTGAGCAGCCCTCTGTTAGTTATTCATTATGCCATTATGATATAATGAATAACTCCTTTAAAGAAGAATAGTAATTTTACTTGAAGTCCTATGGGGAGACAGCGTGGACAGACCCATAGAGCAGGTGGTTAGACTTGGTTCCCTGTCTTGGTCCCCCTCATGGTTTTAGTATGTCTTTGCTGTGCCTGGAGTTTCTCTGCCTTAAGTAGAAGACAACTGCATACACCTAGGAACTGCATAAAAATTCTTCAGATCTGTCCTTTAAAGACCTTGAGCTTCCTAAAGTCTTGAAGTTTATATAGATTTATTGCTAGTACAATGAGCAAATAAAATATTGGAAACATCCTTTAGTGACTAAAATGGAAGCATTCTATTCATCGTGTGCATAAAGTCTATTTTTAACATGAGAGGATACGGTTACTATAGGTAATAATAGGTGTCTGACGGAGTAGTAAAGACTTTCCCATTGTCTTAGTTATAAACTGCCAAGTGAACTGAACTTAGTCTCCTGTTAATAAGAAGGCTTAGACAGTATATACTTAGGAATCCGCAGAAGAAATTAGCAAGTAGGTAGTAAGAGCAGTTTCTCTTGTTCTAATTCTTTTTACTTTCCACTGGGATTTGCCTATTCAAACTAGAATAGCAAAAAAACCCAGACTGATTACCTGGAGACGTGGATATGTATCCCAATCTATAGTCAGTCTCTCTGTTGTTCAGATAGTTGCTTAATTTCTAAGCCTTAAGAGTCTTCATCTGTAAAATAACAAGCGGTAACCCTCACTAGTCCTGTTTTTCACATCATGAATGTTGTAAAATGGGAAATGAAAAAGATGGTTTCATGCTAGACAAACACAAGGTATTATTAACTGACATGCAAATTTAGAGGGTATGGCTCTAGCGAGTATTAAATGTGATGATTTTAGAAACTTGAGAGGCCTAATAATGGTGGTTAAAGAGTCTTTGTTAAATTGAACATTCCAGTAGATAGTGGCCTCCGGTGTTGTAAGGTCCAAATCTTTGCGTTTTTCTGCAGGTTCTCTTTTACCTGTATCCTTTTTTTGCTGTTTTTCTGATAAAAGTATTCACTGCAGAATATTTGAAAAATACAGAAAATTACAAGAAAAGTTAACAGCAACCGTTATATCATTTTGGTTTATTTACTTCTAATCAGGATCATATTTTTTCTTTTTTTTAAATTGAGATCATGTATTGAGTATTGCTTTATTCACTTAAAAATTAATGACATGGGAAAAAATTCATGATTTAAAATATTCAATATTACTTCCAGTTTCTGAAAATAGTGAACTCTGAACATAAAGAGAACTAGTAAGAGTGGTTAAAGGCATGGACTCAGGAGCCAGGTTGCCTGGATTAGAATTTTAGCTCTAACCACTAATTAAATAGAACAAAGAAGCATAGCTAATAAGAAAGAAAAAAAAGAATTGCAGCTCTGACACTTACTGTGTGACTTTGGGCAAGGTACCTAGCTTCTCTGTTGCTCAATTTCCCTATCTTCAAAGTGGAGATAAAATAGTACCTGCCTAGCTCCAAGGTCATTAGTAGGATTAAATTGGTTAAATTTTGTGAAGCTTAGAGTAGCGCCTGGGGCATTCTGAGCGCTTTTTAGTAGTAGTGGACTGTTATTTGCAGTCCTGAATATTTCTGTAGACTGAACCATGGATTCTATAAACAGTGTTCACACTTCCTTTTCAGAAGACACCGTCCCACGAACACAAATAGAAAAAAGGAAAACAAGCCTGTATTTTTCCAGCAAATACAACAAAGAAGGTATCCCTTTTCCCATCAGAAAGCCAGACTTGAAATCTGCGTCAGGTATTCAGCTCTGATACGGTATTTCTGTTTAGCTCTTAGCCCCCCACGACGCAAGGCCTTTAAGAAGTGGACACCTCCGCGGTCACCTTTTAATCTCGTCCAGGAAACTCTTTTTCATGATCCGTGGAAGCTCCTCATTGCAACTATATTTCTCAATCGGACCTCAGGTTTGGGATTCTTTTCATCTTTGTCTTGATAGAAACTCTGTATTGAAGAGAATTGGTTAGAAGGCCTGGCCTCAGCTTTGATTTTGACCTCAGTTCAGTCGCTCAGTCGTGTCCAACTGTTTGACCTCAGGTGAGGCCTTCTTTTAATCTTCAAATTTTTCACCTATGAGAAAGTTAGCAGCTTTTTCTCTAGCAGCTTTTTTGTTCTTTTTTTTTAATAATTAAACTTATTTATTTTTAATTAAAGGACAATTGCTTTCCAGTACTATGTCTGTGTCTCTATTACCAGCCTTTTTTTGCATTAAGGAGCAAATTGTCATTTATTTTTCTGCTTCTAAATTATTTTTGGTGGTCAGTGAAAATCAGTTACTTGCCATTCCTCATGTCTCTCTCATGTATAAATGCAGTTCTTTTTCATTGGATGCTTTCTTTAATGTCATTGGCATCTTTGTGTTCTGTACATTTTTAGGCCATTTATCATCCGGTTATTTAAACACTGACATCATGCAAGGCCAGATTTCAGCGTAATCTGGACAACTAACCAAATAGGTTAATGATATTAGATTTCGACCCTGAAAATAGTTGCTGTTTATTTAGGTAATGTCTTCTTGTGCACACTTGATCGCTCAGTCGTGTCCAACTCTTTGCAACCCCGTAAACAGTAGCCTGCCAGGCTCCTCTGCCCATGGGATTCTTCAGGCAAGAATATTGGAGTGGGTTGTCATTTGCTTCTCCAGGGGATCTTCCCAACCCCAGGGGTCGAACCCAGGTCTCCCACATTGCAGGCAGATTCTTTACCATCTGAGCCACCAGGGCAAGTTTCATATAGAGAGTTTTTTGTTTTTTATTTTCGTTCTTTCCTTCTTGTTAAACCACCGATTAGAAGACGTTGGTTTCCCAGATGGCTCAGTGGAGATGCAGGAAACACTTTTCAGTTTCATGTGAGATTTGTAGATGAGGAAGTACCTGTACCTGAAATCAACCCATCTGGAGGCATGTAATCACATCCTTATTTTTACTTCCCAGGCAAAATGGCCATCCCTGTGCTCTGGCAGTTTCTGGAGAAGTACCCTTCCGCTGAGGCTGCAAGGACTGCAGACTGGAGAGACGTTTCAGAACTTCTTAAACCTCTTGGTCTCTACGATCTTCGAGCAAAAACCATTATCAAGTTCTCCGGTAACTTTACCCATACACCCAAAGGAGAAAACATAAAAATGTGCCTATTTAAGAGAGGGCCGCACCTTAAATTTCAATGTCCTCAATTGCGACATTAATAGAGATCTTTGAGCCCAAGCTCCGAAGGCATTTGAAAATCGTTCGCTTGCCCCAAACCACAGTATCTCACTGACCCAGGAGATAAATCTTTGCCCACACTGGGTCAGGCTGTGTGAGCAGGATTAGGGGAAGAAGGCACTGAATCGAAAGCCCAGCTGACCTCTGGGACATTACTCTGTCCAGTTAGCCCAGCTCAAGACAATAAGATGAGTTCGTGATAGACGAGCAGAGCCGATAGGACTTGTGCTGCAGGAAATCAGAAGGAAGCAGTCACCACTGAGGCTATTAGGAGACATGCTTTCCCGTCCCTTTCTCCTTTTTAGGGAAAGGATTTTTCTAGAGGCTGACCTGATGTGTGGGGTGTTGTATTCTCAGATGAATATCTGACAAAACAGTGGAAGTACCCGATCGAGCTTCACGGGATTGGCAAATACGGCAACGACTCATACCGAATTTTTTGCGTCAATGAGTGGAAGCAGGTAAGGCCCAGCTCCAGCACGTTCTGTCTCTGGGGCAAAATAAGTCCACCGTGGTGGTTCAGACTATTTCTTGGACCTAACTCGCTATTACAGTCACAACCAATTTCACTCCAAGCTGGAGGGGTAGTGGAGGCTTGGGGTTTATTGACGGCAGGAGAGGGTCTAGAGGTTTTCCCGAGTTGATGAAGACGCCCTGGCCTCTGAGTGACCCCATCGGTGTGCCTCTTCTGGGCCTGTTCCTGTCGTTCGCGCTTACGTGCAGTCTCTAGGCCCAGTGTGGTTTTCCCCATGTCACGGTCATACTCGCCTTCACAAGCCCACTCCTGGAGAGCAGGCAGGTGTGGGGTTAGGTGGTCTCAGTTTGTATGGTCGATGGGTCCTTCGTCAGCTGCCCATTCTGTCGAGCATGCCTAGCCTGCAGGCATCCGGGAGGCATCCTGGCCACTGGTAGGCACTGCCTCAGAGCCTGGCACACTGCCCCCTCAGTCTGTGACTTGCCCTGAAGCATTCAGCTGCTCGGTCTAGCAAAGCCCAACCCTGCTTCACCCGGTCTTGTGACTTGAGCAGGTCATTTAAAGCTCTCAGGGTCTATAACCTCCTTCTGGAAAAATAGCTGTTAATACTTGACTCACGTTATCACCACCTCACACACTGAGTCCTGGGGAAGATCAGCTCCAGCCTGGAAAGTATCTTGTAAACTGTGAAGGATTCCTTTGATGTAAGTTGTAATTCTAAACATTCGTGAATCCCGTTAGGTTACAGATTATTATAATTTTTCAGGTATATTATCATAAGGTACTGTTCTCCCACATATCTTTATTTTTTTAATAATTTTAATTTATTTTACTTATGTTTGGCTGCACTGGGTCTTCACTGCCTTGTGTGGTCTTTCTCTGGTTGCGGTGAATGGGTGCTAGTCTTCTTCGGGGTATATGGGCTTCTCGCCCCACCGACTTCTCTTGTTGCAGAGCACAGGCTCTAGGGTGCATGGACATCAGTAGTTGTGGTGCGTGGGTTTAGTTGCTCTGCATGTGGGATCTTCCCAGACCAGAGATCAAACCTATGTCCCCTTCATTGGTAGGCAGATTCTTATCCACTGTGCCACCAGGGAAAACACCCCCACCCCCACCACCCCTATATCTTTAAAAAGCCAATTTAATAAATACATTTCTGACGGACTTACATAAGGCATCTGTCTCCTATGTTGTGTTTCTTCCAGGTACACCCTGAAGACCATAAGTTAAATAAATATCATGACTGGCTTTGGGAAAATCACGAGAAATTAAGTCTATCTTAAAAACTCTTTGAAGTTTTCAGACTTGTTTTCTATACATCGCTTTGCACTTTGATTCTTCAGAGCTCCGCACAACCACCTTTCCAGGCGTATAGATTTTAATCAGCCCAACTACTACCAACCTACTGTGTGTTTTCTTAATGTGTGTACCACTGGTAGATCTTTGCTACTGAATGTGCTGGAACATGTT
The DNA here is from genome assembly GCA_006410615.1 of Neotragus moschatus. Classification (NCBI taxonomy): domain Eukaryota; kingdom Metazoa; phylum Chordata; class Mammalia; order Artiodactyla; family Bovidae; genus Neotragus; species Neotragus moschatus. Next base: position 8,757 of record SJYA01002713.1, read on the forward strand.
TTAAGAGTTTTTTGTTTTAAGAAAAAATAAATTGTTATTTGACAACAGTCCTAAAAATGTAAATGTATATGACTTTCCAATAATGAAATGTGATTTGAAGTTGGAAAAAAACTCTTCTTAGTTACCGACAATATAAAGCAAATTTCTATCAACCTTGTTTTAGGGAAGATTAGACTTTCTGCTCTCTTTCTGTAGAAAATGATACCATTGCTTTTTAGTTGCTAAGTTGTATCCAACTCTGTGCAACCCTGTCTGACTGCAGGTCACCAGGCTTCTCTGTCCATGGAGATTCTCCAGGCAGGAACACTGCAGTGGGTTGCCATTTTCTCCTTTAGGGGATCTTCCTGACCCAGGGAGTGAGCCTGCGTCTCCTTCATTGGTGGGTGGATTCTTTACCACTGTGCCACTAGGGAAGCCCTATTAATAAAAATATTTTTATTAAAAAACACCTGTGAGGGTGATCTGGCCATGTCATCTGTCACCTCATTGACTGCCGGGGTTGATTTGACTGGTTGATTGGCTAGGCGAGCTGCATATTCAGCTGAAGAGGACAACCTTCCCCAATCGAGGAGGACCGTTCTTTGATCAAGGATATATGAGTACCTGCACTTCCCTGCTAGGACCTCCAAACAAGCTCTCCAGGTCCAGTATATTCAAGCTTCCAAGACTCCAGACACATCCAGAAAAAAAACGCTAACGGCCAAGGAAAAGTAAGATTCTTTTGTCATCGTGTGTGTGTGTGTGTGTGTGTGTGTGTGTGTGTGTGTGTGTGTGTGTGTGTGTAAGATTCTTTTGTCATCGTGTGTGTGTGTGTGTGTGTGTGTGTGTGTGTGTGTGTGTTTATAGGCCCTTTCCTTCTATTTTTTTTTTCACTGTACCAGGTCTTAGTTGCAGCGTGAGGGATCTAGTTGCCCAACCAGGAATTGAACCTAGGCTCCTTTCATTGGGAGCACAGAGTCTTTGCCACCGGGGAAGTCTCTGTCATTATGTGTTCTTAAGGACTCTGTTGACTTTCAGGAATTGGAGATTTGGCCCCGGCATCCATTTGATAACCTAGTGTGAATACCTGCCTGCAGTTGTGTTTCCAAGTCTTGGTTTCTGGCTCATGCGTTCACTGTGATCCCCATGTGAAAAGCATTTACCCATCTCTCATCTTCCAGCTGGAGGACAGGACCTTTTTTATGCCATTTTTAATACAGGTATTATCATGGTATAACCCAAATACTAAAACATTTACTTTAGAAGGAACTCATAAATGAAAATCTAAGTTATCAAGCCTTAATTATCAATCATTTTAATATGAGAAGGTAACAGGCAGGGAGGCCAGGGGTTTCCAAACTGAGGAAATAGGCTGCAAGCGTCAGACATTTTTTCTCTCTCTTAAGTGGCAGGAGGAAACAAGTGTTAAAATTTTTCCCTTTCTCTATATGAATTTAAAAAGAGGTTTCTCTTAAAATTATGTGTTGCCATCATGACACCTAGTTCCACCTGGACTTAGTTTTTCTGAAATGCATTTTTCTTGAGCTAAACCAGTGCATTTTTCTTATGGAAATATTTGTCTTAAGCTATGTTAATGTACTATGTATTTACCCTAGACTGTCTTCAAGTTGGTTCCACCTAAAGGCTCAGAACCAACTTGACAAACCAGTATGTTATACATTGTTCTCCTGATCTATGTTAATGAAACTATACTTGCTTGGAAATCTGCCTTTCTTCAAGATTCATGTCAATGGTTTTATGGCCTGAGATGACTCACCTGGTGCCAATGTTATCTCAAAATGCATGTTGTGGGTGAGGGGTCTGGTGCCATTCTCTGAGTTTGAGACATTCCTTTTCTCTAATTAGCAAACTGCTAGTAGCTATATAACATCCAGCTAAAGACTAGCAGGGGGGCACTCTTTCTGCCCCCTTCTGATGTCTATGTCAGAAGCTTTCTCTATCTCTTTTATAGTTTAATAAACCTTTAGTACACAAAAGCTCTGAGCAATCAAGCCTCGTCACTGGCCCCGGATTGAATTCTTCTCCGGAAGCCAAGAATCCTGGCGTCTTACGTGGTTCAGCAATAACCTTCTAAAGGTATAATTTGCAAATTAAGCTGATTGAATAAATGAAAAAAATTGTTAGGAAAACTGCTTTTGTTGTAGGGTAGAGCGTGAGCAGAACAAGGAGATGCTGCTGCAGAGCAGTGGTTGTTTCCACTCCAGTGAGTGAGTTCCATTTTTAGAGAGGGATGGATTTTCAACCGAGCGGGAAAACTGGCCACACACCCACCCGCAAGGCAAGCATCCGCTTCATAACCTCCCATCACATTTTTATGTAACAGACACCAGAGTAGCATTTACTAAGTGCGAAAGTCTCTGCTGGCTCTGTGGGGACCTTCACAGGAAAGTGAAAGGTATAAATAATAATGAAAAAAGAACAGAAAGGGTAAGGTGTGGGGACAAGGTACCCAACACTGGTGAAGAGTCTAGAGGGTCCTCTACTGTTGCAGGAAGAGGGACCCCTTCCAGGGCCGGAAACGGGGCTCTTGTCTAACACTTGGAAATGAATTGTCTCAGGAGACATGTGTGCTGACAAAGCAAGAGATTTTATTGGGAAAGGGCACCTAGATGGAGAGCAGTAGGGTAAGGAAACCCAGGAGAACTGCTCTGCCACGTGGTTCGCAATGTCCGGTTTTATGGTGATGGGATTAGTTTGGGGTGGTCTTTGACCAGTCATTCTAATTCAGTCTTTCCTGGTGGCACAGGCATCACTCAGCCAAAATGGATGCTAGTGAGAGGGATTCTGGGAAGTGGACGGACACGCAGTGTCTCCTTTAGACCTTTCCCGAACTCTTCCGGTTGGGGGTGGCTTATTAGTTCCCTATTCCTTATCAGGATCAGGATCTCCTGTCATAAAACAACTCATGCAAATGGTTGCTATGGTGCCTGGCCAGGGTGNAGAGGGATTCTGGGAAGTGGACGGACACGCAGTGTCTCCTTTAGACCTTTCCCGAACTCTTCCGGTTGGGGGTGGCTTATTAGTTCCCTATTCCTTATCAGGATCAGGATCTCCTGTCATAAAACAACTCATGCAAATGGTTGCTATGGTGCCTGGCCAGGGTGGGCGGTTTCAATCAGTGTGCTTCCCCTAACACTACAACCCTGGCCACAGCTGAGGTCAGAGGGTAGGGCAGGCACCAAAGTTGAGGTTCAGCAGTGGCAGGGCCCAGGTCCCATCCCAGCATCTCCTCAGGATTGTGCGCCTAAAATGGCAACCCACTCCAGTGCTCTTGCCTGGAGAATCCCAGGGATGGGGGAGCCTGCTGGGCTGCCGTCTGTGGGGTCGAACAGAGTCGGACACAACTAAAGCGACTTAGCAGCAGCAGCAGGACATCACAGGGAAGCTCCGCATCAGGACCTCAGGCTACATAAAGCCCTGCCTTTCCCCTTTCCTGCAGATGGCCTGGTCTCTGTGCCTGTTCCCTCCTCTCTTTACAATGGGTCAGCTATGATGATTAAGTCAATATATGAAATAGTTTACATGGAGTCTGGCTTATAGAAGCACTGCATTAATGTGGCCCATAGGGGTGGTGCGAGGGAAGACCTCAGATTGTGGAGAGGGTTACAAAACTAATGCATTTTAGGGACTGCCCTGTCAGTCCAGCGGCTAAGATGCCACCCTTCTGTTGCAGGGGGCCCAGGTTCGATTCCTAGTCAGGTCACTAGATTCCACACGCCGCAGTGAAGTTCCAGCACAGCCAAATAAAACAGTTTAAAAAACAATAATGCATTTCAGTAAGGATGATATTTTATACAGAGTAAGCCCTCAAGTGTTTGAGTTTTTTCTAACTTTTTATTAAAGCAAAATTTGCCCCCTAAAATTGATTTAACCATTTTTCAAGGGCACAATTCAGTGGTTTTTAGTACATTCACAGTGTGCAACAGTCATCACTAACTCCAGGATATTTTCATCTCCCCAGCAAGAAACCCCTTACCTGTTCATTTTAGTCCCTGCAAAAAGTCGGACACGGCTGAGCGACTTCACACAGTTTCTTTATATTCTTGGTTGCTCAAGGAGACATTTGTCCTGGTATAAGCACTGCAGCCAAGGGACCTAAGTGCCAGTCTGTCACAGAAGCATGTGTCAGTACTTCCTTCCTTTTTGATGGCTAATATTCCATTGTTTGAATAAGACCACCTTTTGCGTATCCAACGGACAGGTCAAATTTTGAATTGGCCCAAAAATTCCTTCGGGCTTCTCCTTCAGATCATATGGAAAATTCTGAGCGACCTTTGGCCAACCCAATGTTTCTCAGGTTCTATCATTCCAAAGCATGGCATCGTGTATTTCGGGGACCAAGCGTACCAAAAACACTGCCTCTATTTGTCCAGGATTCACTAAGGGTCCATCTGGAGGAGGGAGGGCGTGCTCTAAACGTGGAGACCTGCTGAAGTCCCTACGGTTTAGGGGGAAACCAGGGATTTATTACTCCAGATTGAGGGGCCACGGGCCAATCTAAGAAATCCAATGGGGTTTTGTTTGTTTGTTTGTTTGTTTGTTTTTGGAGCCAGAGGCTCGGCACCATTTGCTCCCGGTCCCTCCCAGGACCCTTGCAGGGACCCAGGCTGTTTCTCGCGATCTCCAGGCCTGGCGAGTCTTCTCCGGGCGGGCCTCCTGCCACGTGGTGGCGCCCAGCCAATCAGCGCGGGGCGTCCGTAGTCCTGGCAACAGTTGCGTCCAAGCTCTGCTTGTCTCGCGTCTCTTGCAAACTTGATTATTACTGCTTTTCAGATACTCCATATTCCCGCGCAAGCACGCACACACACACACACACACACACACTCACACACGCGCAAGCACGCACGCACGCACACACACACACACACACACACACACACACTCTCTCACACACGCGCTCTTACACACGCGCGCGCGCTCTTCAGCGCCGGCTCCCAGCGCCGGGACCATGGACGACTGTAATGAAAAGCACGAGGCTGCGTTCCGGTCGCTGCTCCGTAAGCTCACCCTAAGCTCCCGGGAATTGACGCCACCTCCAGGAAGCCCTAGACCCCCGAGTGGACGGGTGCAAGCGGGGTGAGGGCTAGGACAGGGACGGGTATCCCATTGTGCCGTCCCCTCTCTGGTTGCGGGGTTGCCAGGGAGTCGGGGGCAGGTCATTCGTGTTTCTCAGATTTCCCGGCCGGGACTGGAGGAGCCGGCCGAGTCGCCTTGGTTTGGAACCAGAGGTCCAACCCATGTCCCCGGGAAAGGTGTCCAGGCCCTCTAGACTGCCCCTACTTCCTCACCAGACTTTAGTACATTCAGTATTGGAGAAGCGGCATGGAAGAGAGCATCAGTCTTCAAACTTTGCAGGATAGCCTGCTGTCCTTGATCAGCACCACAGCTTTAGAGGTGACTGACAGATACATGGATAATCCCAGAAGAAGGGACGAATACTGGGTCCAAGGGGGACACTCAGGATAAGAGATCTGCTAAGCGCAGAGGGGGCGGGGGAGACAGGGAATGCTTCCACGGTCCTGGAGGGGATCTTTACACCGAGTCCTCCAAGCCAGAAGGAGGAGGAAAGGCCTTCCAGACCAGGGGAAGAGCATGCACAGAGGCCCAGAGACATGGTGTCTAAAGAAAACTGCTCAGAGTTTAAGTGCTGCTGGAGATGAGTGGTAAGAGGGGTCAGAAGGGATAAGATCCCTAGCGATCTTGGGAGCCAGGAGATGGAGAAGCTACTGAGAATAACGGGATCAGATTGGCAGCATCAGCAAGTGCAGAAATGAATTGGCAGGCTCGGAATGTTGGGAGTGGGGAGCTGTCCCAAATGCCCCAGCCAAAGACCCCAGGAGGCCAGGTGAGAGGGGACTTCAGGGACTTGGGGCTGATTAGATAGAGAACTTGGGAAGAGCAGTCAAGGATGACACTCAGGGTGGTACCATGGTTGACCAGGCAGATGGAGGTGCTTTCTACAGAGTTAAGGAACCTCCTGGAAGAGTAGACAGGGACGTGGAGATAAGTTCAGTCTTGCTTGAGTTTGAGTTCTTTGTCAGCCATACAAGTTGAGGCAGCTTTGGGAGCTACTGTAAGTAGAATGCTAAATCTCTTCAGTCGTGTCCAACTCTGCAGCCCTACGGAAACCCTGGTGAAACCCACCAGGTTCCTCTGTCCATGGGATTCTCCCAGCAAGAACACTGGAGTAGGTTGCCATTTCCTTCTCACTGTATATAGAGTCAGAGCTAATTCCAAGTCATAAATATTGATATGAGAGTCCTCTGCATATGGAGGGCCACAGAAATGAGAGTGGAGGAGACTGTTTGGAAAAAAAAAAAGCAAGAGCACCCAAGTGTAAACCTGGAAGCCACTGACTTTTTAGTAGTGGATAGGAAACAGAGGCCCAAGAATAAGTAGTCAGAGAGGCAGGATGGAATGCAGGGAGAGATTTGTAAAAAGCCCTGGGTAGTTCTCAATAAATGCTGGTTGGATGAATGACTGCATTCTCAGTCGAACCCAGCATCTTGTCGTCAAAGAAATAATACATGGGTTGTTGAGAAGTGCTTACTTCTGTCCATATTAATGTATACATAGTCTAATTATTTTCTTACTATGAAAGGAACACATGTGCATTGTAAGGAGACTTAACAACTGTACTGACTGTTCACTTTGTGCCAGGCTGGGTACCGGGGATACACAGGAAGTAAGACACAGTTCTTACCGTTGGGAGACTCACAGGCTGTTGGGAAAAAGTATCGGCATCAAGAAAAATATGGTAAATGCTATGAGGGGGCCAAGCTTGAGGGCTCTGGGACCCAGAGGGGCAGGAGGGAGGGGTTGGGATGCTTCTGGGGACAGGTGATGCCTGAGCTGAGCCTCTGAGGCCAAGTAGGGAGTGACCAAGTGAGCAGGGGAGAGGGCAGTGCATTCCAAAGACAGAAAGGGGGGCAGGGGCAGAAGGGGATACCTTGGAACCACAGTCAGGTTAGCCTGGGAACCAATCCAAGATGAGGAAGCAGGGATGAGGAGGTGGCACTGGAGAGATTCGGGGGGTTGGCAGGGGCAGTGCGACATGTGGGGCCACGTTAAGGAGACTGAACTTTATCCTGGAGGCAGCTGGGAGTAACAGAAAGGTTTTAAGCAGCAGAGTTTTCATTGTAGCAGGAAAATGATGTAGCAGGTGACAAGATTTTTTAAAAGATTTTTTTTAATAATAATGTTCTGTTCCTTCTGAATTTTAGAACATTCCCACACCTGTTATTCATTTGCTCTTCACAACAGTTTTGGAAGGTTGCTAGAGCAGAGTTTATATCATTTTAGTAAAAGAATTGAGACTCAGTGGGATTAGGTCACAGCCTAGGGTAACATCAAGTAATGGCTAAGAGCTGAGCTCTGAGGCCAGGCAAGCCAAAGTTCATGTCCCACCCCTGCTACTAATCAACTGTGTGTCCTCTGGCCTCTCTGAGCTCAGTGTCTTAATCTGTAAAATGAGTCTAATCATGGTGCCAACCTTTTAGGTCCATCCACTTGTAAATCACTCACTCACCAAAGTGAACTAAAGAGCCTTCTGATGAAGGCGAAAGAGGAGAGGGAAAAAGCTGGCTTAAAACTCAACATTCAAAAAACTGAGATCACGGCATCTGGTCCCATCACTTCATGGCAAATAGATGGGGAAACAATAGAAACAGGTGACAGACTTTATCCTGTGAGGCTCCAAAATCACTGCAGATGGTGAATGCAGCCATGAAATTAAAAGATGCTTGCTTCTTGGAAGAAAAGCTATGACTAACATAGACAGCACATTAAAAAGCAGAGATGCTACTTTGCCAAGAAAGTTCCATCTAGTCAAAGCTATGGTTTTTCCAGTAGTCATGTATGGATGTGAGAGCTAGACCATAAAGAAGGCTTAGCACTGAAGAATTGGTGCTTTCGACCTGTGGCATTGGAGAAGATTCTTGAGAGTCCTCTTGGACTGCAGGGAGATCAAACCAGTCTGTCCTAAAGGAAGTGAACCCCAAATATCCATTGGAGGGACTGATGCTGAGGCTGAAGCTCCAATAATTTGGCCACCTGATGCAAAGAGCTGACTCATTGGAAAAGACCCTAATGCTGGGAAAGATTGTAGGCAAGAGGAGAAGGGGACGACAGAGGATGAGATGGTTGGATGGCATCACTGACCCAATGGACATGAGTTTGAGCAAGTTCCAGGAGATAGTAAAGGACAGGGAAGCCTGGCGTGCTGCAGTCCATGGGGTCACAAAGAATTGGACATGCCTGAGTGACTAAGCAAAAACAACCAAATATCTACTGAGCTCCCAGTGTATGTTGGCACTGTGGAGGTGCTGGGACTCCAGCAGGGAACAAGAGAGATGGGATCCTGGTTCACAATGTACTGGAAAAGATAAACATCAACCAAGGGCTTCCCTGGTGGCTCAGCAGTAAATAATTTGCCTACTAGTGTAGGAGACTTGAGTTCGATCCCTGGATCAGGAAGACCCCATGGAGGAGCAAATGGCAACCTGCTCCAATATTTTTGCCTGGGAAATCCCATGGACAGAGGAGCCCGGCAGGTGACAGTCCATGGAGGGCCAGGGGATCACATAGAGTTGGACATGACTGAGCACGCTTAAGCATTACGAATGAACGAACAGATTCTAAGCATCTCTACCACATAGTCAGGCAGGTACCATCATTATCCCCATTTTACAAATGAAGAGATTGAGACCCAGAAAGAATAAGAGATCGTGCTGCCCATAAGCAGCTGGGCCAGGACTCAGGTGAGAGCACTCTGGCTGCAAAGCCTCTGCTCTTTACAGCACTAGGCTGCCTCAGATGTTCAGACCATCAGAATGGCATTTTAAAAAGATCATTCTGATTGCCAGTGAGTAAGGTGCAGGCAGAGCCAAGTGGAGTAAGAACCTAAGACGGATTCCATGAGAAAGCACAGAAATCCCTTAGCACAGTGCCTGCTGCAGGGAGTGCCCAGTCACGTTAGATATAAATATTTTCACCATCATCGCAAGGCAACAATGAAGTCAGGCCTGGAAGCCAGGCGCCCTGACACACAGCCTGGGGCTGACGCATTTCTCCTTCCTGACTCCTTTGGTCCTCATCCTGATAGGAACTCGCCTTCTAACCCTCTTCTCCCAAGGGTTCTACCAGTCTAAGTCCCTGTTGAACGATGAAAATGCCAGCAAGGAGCCGGTGTTCAACCCTGAAGCGGTCATCGCCCACTGCTTCAAGCAGTTCAAGCAGGAGGACTTCCACCTGCCCAGGAGCCGCCGGCGGATCATCATCCTGCCGCAGAAGGAGGCTCCGAGGCCTGTCCGTCCCATGCCCCAACCCCAGACTCCCCCAGAGCCCACCCCCAGCCCCAAAGCCCCTGAAGTCGGGGACACCCAAGAACAGCCAGAGGACCCGAGGGCATGGCTCAGACAGAGGCTGAAGATGCGGAAGGACCTGGAATCGTTCGGCAATGTCGAGAGGTGGCTACAGAACAAGGCCAGCCTCACGCTGTCCGAGGCCAGGGTCCTGCGTGACATCCACAAGGAGCAGCCCGTGGCTCGGCTGCCGAGCCAGCTGGCCATGAGCAGGGACACCATGGTGAGCGGCCCGTTTTGCCAGGCGCAGACACTCTGGGTGTTAGGGGCTTGCTATCATTCATTCCCTCAGATTAGGAAGGGTGGGGATATTTCACCCTAACCCCCACCGTCCCCACTCCCAGTCCAGGGGAGTCCTGGGACAGAAGTCCTAAAAAGGAGGTGTACTTGTGATCTCTTGCTGGGCTTCCCTGGTGGCTCAGACAGTGAAGAATCCGCCTGCAGTGCAGGAGACCCAGGTTCCATCGCTGAGTTAGGAAGATTCCCTGGAGAAGGGAAGGGCACCCCACTCCTGTATTCTTGCCAGGAGAATCCCATGGACAGAAGAGCCCAACGGGCTACAGTCTGTGGGGTCGCAAAGAGTAAGATGCGACTGAGCGCACGCGCGCGCACACACACACGTACACACACACCCTGCCGTGTGTTCACAGGGCTATTGTGAAGATCACAGTTGTGAGACTGAAAGAAAGTCTTATAAATCNCTTGCCAGGAGAATCCCATGGACAGAAGAGCCCAACGGGCTACAGTCTGTGGGGTCGCAAAGAGTAAGATGCGACTGAGCGCACGCGCGCGCACACACACACGTACACACACACCCTGCCGTGTGTTCACAGGGCTATTGTGAAGATCACAGTTGTGAGACTGAAAGAAAGTCTTATAAATCTTTTCTTTTCTAAGAAAATTTTTTACAACATTTGTATATGAATTTGTGTATATTATACTTATCGTTCCCTCTGTAAATATGAACACAGAAGCTCAGTGAGGCCATGCATTGTCCAAGCCCAGAGAGAGTAACTGGCAGTCAGTAGCCAGAGCCCTCACCTGCCAAGTGCATCCAACACAGACACTTGAAAACTCCCCCAGTTCAGGTAAAGCCGGCATAAGAGGTCAGATCACTTGGGTTTAAACCCAGCTCTGCTACTTCCTAGCCATATGACCTGGGCCTCAGTTTCCTCAACTGTTAAATGGGGAGAACCATTGTGCCTGCTTCCCATGGTTGCTGCCACATCCAAATGGATTAATATATATAAGGTGCCTGAGACATGCTGAGCATATAGTGAGCCCTCGTTCAATGTCTGTCATTTTTATTATTATTGCAGAATTACCAGTTTCATTTGGGTTAGCCCCCAAACTTCAGAGTCAGTCCTTGGTGTGACCATAGTCAAAACCCAACTTTCATGGTTCTCACACACTCTTTCCTGCCAGCAGCACAGCCTCTAGGTATAAGCACAGGACTTGGGTTAGAAGTCCACTGCTTACTTGCTGTGTGACCCTGGGCAAGTCACTTCACCTCTCTGAGCCTGTTTTTTCATCTGGGAAGGGAAGCTAATACCTAATATCGAATTCATGGCATCCTTCTTTTCCATTCAGCAAACCATTACTGCCTGCTTGCACAGGGCTGGGGGCTTTGTTGAGTACAAGCATAGGAGGTGGGGAATGTAGCTGAGTAAGACGTGGTCTTGCTCCCAGGGGTTCACATGTTAGTGGGGAAGGCAGACACAAGAGATTAATGACTCTGCAGTTGCCTCCAGGCTGCTGAGGAGCTACAAGCTAGGGAATAGAAAGGCCTTTTGTAAACTGTCAAGTGCTCCACCACACTAAAGGAACAGGTCGGGGGGGCACCCCACGGATACCAACATCTGAAGATGCTCGCGACCCTCATATAAAAGGGCAGAGTATTTGCATATAACCCACGAACAACCTCCCTTACACTTGAATCATCTCTAGATGGCTTAGAATGCCTAATAGAATGTAAAGGTCATGTGACTCGTTACACATACCATGTTAAGTATGACATAAATAGTTGACGCCCATGGCAAATTCAAGCTTTACTTTTTAGAACTTTCTGGAGTTTTTAAATCCGTGGATGCGGAGTCCACGGACATGGAGGGCTGACTATATTCCCGTTCACCTGGAAGGGAGAGGCAGTAGGGTTCTGACAGAGAAGGGAGCGGTATTCCAGGCCGGAGGCCCAGGGCCAGAGGCTGGGGAGCAGGGGCAGCAGAGGCCCCAGGCGGCTTCGGGCAGGGGCTCATATTTCGATGCACTGAGAGCCCAGTGGGATTATGATAGTGACTGGTCTGACGAGAGATGGGGATAAGAATGAAGTTCTAGTTCTCATTTTGTCCAACCTCTTGCACCGGATGAGAACTTGGAGGCTCAGAGAAGCCAAGCGGCCCAGTCCTCCCGCGGCAGGACGTGCCTGCCGGAAGCCCACGCCCTTTGCCCTCCACCCTGCCCTCTGAGTGGCATGGCTCAGCCTCTCTCTTTCCCATCTCTAAATCTGGGGACCCAGCTCCACGGTGTCTCCTGAAGTCTCCCCTCTGCCCCCCTCTCTTGCCTCTTTCAGAAGAGAAGCCAGCGACCCTCCCGCCGGCAGGTGCCCGAGCTCCGACTGCCCAAACCCCCCGCCCTGTCAGCCTTGTATGCCCACCTGCACTACCGGAAGATCAAGATCCTGGAGCTGTTCCGCAGGGTGGATCAGGGCGAGCACCAGATCTCCAGGGAGGAGTTCGTCGTGGCTCTCAAAGCGGTGAGCGCCTCCCCCGCCCCCGCTGGCTTGAGGTGGGGTGGGGGTGCCCATGCACCTCCACAGCCCTGCGGCCCCCCATCAGACCCCTAAAGCCACCTTGCCCCAGTCTGACCTTGAAAGGTCCTACCTGAGGGGGAAGTCTGTAGAGCCAGCCTTGTAACCAGCCTGCTGCTTAGGGAATCACTGTCTTGTCTCCCAGTGAGACCCCAGAACTGAGCACAGAGAGAACTGGATCTTCAGTCCTGCCTTTAGAACCTTCCAGAACTTCTGGAACCATCCCCTAGCATGTGACTCACATAGGGGTATTGTTAAAATGCAGCTTCTGTCCCAGTACCTCAGTGTGGGGGTCCCAAGATACTGCCTTTTTTTTTTTTTGATGAGTAGAGGCACCACGCAGCTTATGGTATCTTAGTTCCCCGACTGGGGATCAAACCTGGGCCCCTAGCAGTGGAAGCAGGGAGGCCTAACCACTGGACCACCAGGGTAGCCCCCTCAGGATGCTGCACGCTAACAAGCTCCCAGCGATGCCCATGGTGTGGGTCCTCGGACCACACCTTGACGGGTTATTCAAAAATTCAATTTAACTATAAATAAATAAAACTAGAACTCCAGTTCCTCAGACATAGTGGCCACAGTTGGACTGCTCAGCAGTTGCTCTGCTGCCGGACCCCTCAGACACAGCACCTTCCCATCATCACAGAAAGTCCTGTTGGTCTAGCAGAGCTCTGCTAACTCTGCCCCAGGAGTCGAATCCAACTGGTCTCCTGTTTTTTTTGTCAATAAAGTTTTATTGGAACACAGCCACACACAGTTGTCTATGCGTTGTCATGGCTGCTCTCATGCCAGGAGGGCAGAGCTGAGCAGTGATGACAGAGACCCACATGGCTCCCAGAGCCTAAAATACTTACCATCTGGCCCTTTCTAGAAAAAGTTTGCTGACTCCTGGTCCGGGTGACTTAAACTTTTATATATTTTGAATATATGATACCTTTAGAAAAAACTTTAGGAAAGAAGGGGAATGCTACACTTTTTTCAGTCTTAAATCACCAGCAGTTTCATGCTTTCATTTTATGCCATGTAGCTATCTAAACAACATTTAAAAGCATTTAAAACAAAAAATAAAGGGTCCTTAATTCAACATCATCAGAAAGTTCAAACACTAAATCCTTTAGCACCAGGTGAGTTCTGATCGCCTTTAAGCAAAGCTCAGAGAATAACATCTACAGTGTAAAGAAGCTGGCAAAGATCCATTTCCTTTCACACAGTTTTTTCTTGAATATTCAGTATTGCTGGCAAGTATCGTATTTCTCCAAAGTTTGCCTGCCACCCTTAAAAGAGTCCTGGGCATTAGATTTCCGACTCTATTTTACTTCAGTTAAGGGAGGACTCTGTGTCCCTCACAGACAAGGATGACAGATGTGAGATCCTCCTTTCAGTCTGGCATTGGAAGGCTGAGATTGGAATGGGAGTGGGCAGGGAGGCCAGAGGGAGAAGTAACAGCCTCTGCAAAGATGAGGACACATCTGGACCGGGGTTTGAAAGGAGGGCTGGGAGCTGTTCAGGCAGAAAGTGGGAAACGCCTGAGTCAAGGCAGAGGGTGAGAAATGTGCAGAGCCCGGGGAGAGGCTCTGAGCTCCTTCACAGGGGCCCTGGATGTGAGCTGGGGGCGGCTGAGGAGGAAACGCGATGGGGAGGCAGGGCCAGGCCGGCAAGGCCTTGGTCATCCTAGCAGGACTTCTGGAGCCAGGCTGCCCACCTGGGGGCTTCTCTTGTCTCCTCAGCTTAGAGTCCCTCTGAGAAACCAGGAGGTGGAGGATATTGTGATCTACCTGAGCTCTCTGGCGAAGCACAGCAACATCACGATGGATAACCTGGCCGGCACCTACAAGCAGTGGTCTTTGGCTCAGCAGCAAAGCACCCTGACCACTGCAACAGAGGGTACGTATCCACCTCCGCCCCTCCCCATGCAGGGAGGAAGCTGACGCTCAGAGAGGCTGACCACCTGGCCACAGTCTCAAATCTAGAAGGCGGCAGGGCCAGGATCTCATTTCTGCCCGGGGCCGCAGAGGCCTGAAGCGGGCCTGGAAAAGCAGGATGCTAGAGGATGGAAACGGAAACAGGAAGGCTGGGGCCGGGTGCAGGAGAGGGAGGAGAAGGCCACAGAAGGGACACTTTCAAGGCACCCACTCGGCGACACTGGCACTGCCCAATGGGCTCCGTGGCCGGGCACCCTCTCAGCTCCTCCTTCCTCTGCCTCTTCCCTCCACCCCTAGATTCCAGATCGTCCAAGGACAGTGGCTCCGCACAGAGTCCATCCCCAAAGCAGAAGGCTAGTGTACCCCCAGAGGCTCCCAAGATGGATCTGCTGACGGTGCCCGTGGTCGACACGGAGATGGAGGCGCGGCCCATGACACTGGAGGAGATGGAAGATGTGGGCAAGCACTACCGAGAGAGGAAGCGGCAGAACAAGGTGCCCCTGCCGACAGGGGAGGGATGGGGCTTGGGGACCGGGCAGGCCGGGCCCACCTGCCCCACATGCCCCACCTTCTGGCCAAGGGAGCTCTGAGGGTCCCGGCTTCCTTACCTCCTCACTCCCTCTTCTGTGTGTATGAACAACACCTGCCTCCCAAGGTTTCTGATAAGATGAATTGATATGTTTCTGAAAGCCCCAAGTTCCCTTCCTCCAACTGTTGAGTCATGACTGACTCCTGAGACCAGGACTGCACGTTCGTCACAGCTGGAATCCAAGAACCTGGCCTGGAGCCGGGCATTCAGTAGGCACTCCAGGAACACATGTTGAATGAAGGAAGGGAGAACTGATTGCATACATTAATTCACCCGATAAATATTTAGTGAGAGCCTCTGATGCGTCAGGCACTGTTCTAGGTGCTTCCCTGGTGGCTCAGATGGTAGGGAATCTGCCTGCAATGCAGGAGACCCAGGTTCGATCCCTGAGTTGGGATGATCCCCTGGAGAACGGAAATGGAAACCCACTCCAGAATTCTTGCCTAGAGAATCCCATGGACAGAGGAGCCTGGTGGGCTACAGTCCATGGGGTTCCAAAGAGCTGGACACGACTGAAGCGACTTAGCACACACGCAAGGAGCCTTCTGAATGTGTATACAGTCGCATGTGCGCTTCTGTGTAAGGAGCTGTGCACACAGAACCTTGTGCCCGGACCATTCACATGTTATTCAGGGGTCACCTTGACCACGGCTGATTTTTTCTCCCGAGTGGCTGACATCAACAGCTGCACTCACGGGGCTCGGGGGAGAGGCGGCTGGGGCTCCGCGTCTGCCTTGGGCCGGGAGGGAGGCGAGGAGGAGTGAGTGCCCGCCTCCACTCTGCCCACAGCTGGCCCTCCCCTCCATCCAGTACGCGGAGCAGTGCCGCCTGGTGCGCAGTGGGGACAAGCAGCTTGACGAGCACTGCCTGCCGACAACAGTCCACGGGGAGATGGAGAGTATCCTCAACAGGTCCCGCGTGGACACCTTCCTGGTCTACCTGCAGTGCCGGAAGGTCTGCGAGGCCCACGGCCTCCCGCTGACCGAGGACACCCTCATGAGAGGTACGGACCTCGGGGGCCACTGGGAAGGTGCCAAGAGGGCCGCGAGCCGGAGGCCAGGGTGGCAGCCACCTGAGGCTTGTCCTTCCCCAGCCGACGAGCACCCAGCCACACCGCAGAGACGCTGGGGAGAAAGGGGCGGGGGGAAGAACAGCCCCACCGTGTTCACCTTTATTTATTTAGGGCTGTGCTCAGTCTTCGTTGCCACGTGGGCTTTTTCTCTAGGTGCAACAGTGCTTAAAAGCTCCGCAGCACGTGGGATTCTCCCAGACCAGAGATCAAACCGGTTGTCCCCTGCATTGGCAGGCAGATACCCGACCCCTGCGCCACCAGGGAGGTCCCCTGATTCGCTGTGAGAGGGGATTTTACAACCCTGCAGAGCCCACACCCAGCTCCATAGGCCAGAGTCCAGGTTCCCCAGCATAAGGAAGGGAGCACCAGGACTGGAGTTCCAGGTGAGGGAGCCAGAGGTGGGCCAAGAGGAACAGTCCTGAATGAGCACCGACCAATGTGGGAAATACGTCAGTGTTATAAGGGAATGAATCTGTGCATGTGATGTTTCCCAGAAAAAGGAACTTGAAGACCTCATAGAGCAGTTGTTAAGATGAAATAATGTAGTTATAGCATAATTATTTGGTATTCATATTAACTGACAATAAGAGCCATTTCCTTAAGCAGATAAAACTGTTGTAGGATCAGGAAAAAGATGGTTGAAGAATGAGACTTGCGGACAATGCATTGTTTCATTTAATATTTACGTCTAATATATTTTTTGCAAATATGCTTTTGTCCTTGGGAATTGTGATTGAATGATAAAGGGAAACTATTTTGTTATTCCTAAGTATGAATACAAACACCCTCTTCCAACAACACAAGAGAAGACTCTACACATGGACGTCACCAAATGGTCAACACCGAAATCAGATTGATTATATTCTCTGCAGCAAAAGATGGAGAAGCTTTATATAGTCAACAAAAACAAGACCGGGAGCTGACTGTGGCTCAGATCATGAACTCCTTATTACCAAATT
>SJYA01002714.1:0-31553 GCA_006410615.1 Neotragus moschatus
TATTAGGCCAATGATCTTTTAATGTGTGGCATATATTGGGTAAATCTAAGCAGAAGATGTTAAAAAAAATCTGAGAAAATCATTCTGTGAAAAACCTAATTTATTAATATCTTAGAAGTTATTAAACTTCATTTTTCTTCATAATCTACTTATTTATATTAAAGGTAAACTCATAGTGGATAGAGAACCTTTAAGATAATGCTACTCACTAAACTAAACAAAATTACCTACTCTAAGTATGCTGTTACTGTTAACTCTTTTCCTCAAGACTTAAAAATAGGCAAATGTATTTTGCTCAGAAGATCCTTTCTTCCATCTTCTTCTGGTCTGTAGGCTGCTTGTAGGAATAAATATGTAAAAATAGCGATGATGATCACAAAAGATATTTTAAAGAATGAAACACTCAAATAGAACTTTGAAGACCTGATCTTTCATAGAGAATTTCAGTGCAAATAATCTTCTATGCTTAACTGAGTCACACTCACAACAGGGAAGATATATACACAATAGACTTTTAGATGGTAATCAAAATGAAAGATCACAAGAGAAGATTCTCCTCCTAAGTTAAGCCAAATGTACGAAATGAAGTGAAAAGAGTAAAGAACATGCAACTGATGGAGACCCCATGCAAGGGTCTCCGTCTTATGCTACACAACTCAAGAAATAGCATCAGATACAACACACCTTTTGCCGAGTTAAAGGGAGAGTGCAGGGAACAGACTCTCAACTGAGAGAAGTGCAGTGGGGTGATCAGTATTTCAGAGAAAATCCTGGAAAACCTCACTATGGAGACTGGAGATACAGATGACGAAATGCAGAGAGCTTCTGACTTACAGCTCCTCCGTCTGACCTTAGATAAATAGTTCGTGAATCTAACTTAAAGGTCCTCATAGGATTTGCCAGTGAAAGACATATTTTTGTTTTGTTCTAAGTAGCCAATAAAGTCTCTGGTTAGTGGGTGGGAGGAAGGAACATTAGGGTACACCAGACTCAAAGTGGAAAACAGCCAGCTTTCATTCTAAATACACGAGCTTGATGACCCTAGAACAGGGAAACATCACTGAAACCCAAGAGAACTTCACTGCCTTAGCTATTTGAGTATAAGGACAATGCATCTCCCCAAAACTCAAGAAAATGACCTCTTTATACAAGTCTCATTAGGAAGAGTGGGGGTAAAGTTCCAAGACTTCATCTGTTCCAAGTCCCAACCCTCTCAAGCCCCTTTCTACTCCCACCGGACAGATCATAACCAACCCATTAACATGAGTCCTTAAACTCATGTTCTGAGGGTTGGATTTAAATATTACTCAGATAAGCAAGGTTTGGAGTTAAGGAGAACTTACAAACATAGCACGGAATCAAAATTGGAAGAAAACTTACCCTGAAAAGAGAAGAAATGTTTAGATATTGTATTCTTCACACTCTTGAGAAAGTGAAGAAGAAAATGAAATAACAAAATAACACAATAAGGTCCAAAAGGAACTTGTCAAGAAAAGGAATGGAGGACTAAGCAATACAGTTCCAGAACAAAGAGGTGTTTTAAAAATTAAAAGGCAAGGAATGAACATGTGGAAAACCATGTCAAAGATATATTCAGTGATGGAGAGAAACATTTCTTAAATGATTAGTTCAATTTGCATTTCAAAGGGATTCAGGGAAAAAAATAGAAAATAATACCAAGAAGAATACTGGTGGGGTGCTGAAGACAGAGAAAAGTTCTTTCAGGCCTCTTGCACAACGGGTCAAACCACTTACATAAGGAAAAGGAATCAGGCTGCCTTCAGCCTTCTTTACAGGAACGTTCATCTGAAAACAGTGAAGCAACATCTAAATGTCTTAAGTGATAAGGGATTTTTCACTGAAAAATTCTATACCCAAGTGTCATCAGGCAACAGATCAACACAAGAAACATACAGGCAATAGACAGCCTCAGACAGGCAAAGATTCTGGAGATAAAACATTTCTAGAAAATATACTTGATGATATAAGTACTCAACCAGGAATTAAAATGAAGTGAAAGTGAAAGTCGCTCAGTCATGTCCGACTCTTTGCAACTCCGTGGACTCTTTGCAATCCCACGGAGAGTCCATGGGATTCTCCAGGCCACAATACTGGAGTGGGTAAACTTTTCTTTCTCTAGGAGATCTTCCAACCCAGGGATCGAACCCAGGTCTCCTGCATTGCAGGAGGATTCTTTACCAGCTGAATGACGAGAGAAGCCCACTGAAATGAAAAGCTACAGTATCTGAGTCATGGAGAAGGTTTATTTTCAACTTTACTAGCCATTGCCAATGCTCCTCATGAGCTTCCCAGGTGGTACTAGTGGTAAAGAATCCGTCTACCAAAGCAGGAGACTCGGGAGACACGGGTCCGATCCCTGGGTTGGGAAGATCCCCTGGAAGAGGGAACAGCAACCCACTCCAGCATTCTCATCTGTAGAATCCCATGGACCAAGGAGCCTGGTGGGCTACAGTCCATGGGGTCACAAAGAGTCAGACAGGACTGAGCGACTGAGTTCACACAGTGCCCTTGAAAATGATCCTCTGGAGTTAAAGCATATCTATCAGGCGTACGCAGTGTCAAATTTCCCACCTACTTGCCAACACTTAGTATGGTCAGATTTTAAAATTGCTTCCAACCTGATGCACACTGTTTTATTTTGTATTTTTCTGATGTGAAGCTCTAGAATGCTTTCCAAATGGCTGTATCAAATTTCACTCCCAATAAAAGCATATTAGCGTTTATCTTGACCCACATGATATCTTGACCACAAGCCTTGACTAGGCTTGAAATGTTGGGAACTACGATGGTCACCAGCTGGCCTGACATAGGCTGCAAATTTGATATAAACTCTTTTAACCATGTAAATACTTGTAGTCCCTCTCTATAAATACATGAATATTGCCCTCACTTTAAACAGTGATATGATGGTACATCTCATGAGCTCCTTTTTTTTACATTTCAGGGTTACTCATTTTTTAATTGAAGGATAATTGCTTTACAGAATTGCATTGGTTTCTGCCAAACATCAACATGAATCAGCCATAGATGAGCTCCTTTTTAAATTCAACAGTACATAGCAGAGGGTTCCAGTCCCCCTTCCCTCTACTCCTCACCAGCAACAAATTCTATAAAGAAATTGTGTTGGAAAAATATCCCTTTCTTCCTCTATCACATGATTCAACTAAAACTCTGTTTTAATGCAGTATAAATTTGAAAATCCTAAACAATATATGGACTTTCTTACTGTGAATCTAGTGGATCATGCAATGGGTCTTCCTTTTCCTACACTATGTTCCTGTGAAGATAAACTTTACATGAAAATTTGCTGTGGTTACACACACATGAATATCTATAAATAAACTATTGATTCCGTGAGATTGCTTCATTTCAAGTTAGCCACAGGATTATAAAATGTAGCCTTCCTAGATGCTTAGGCAATATTTTATTGAGTTAATCCCTCTGAGATAAGTCACACTGCACCTTGGACAGATTATATTTTGTCACTCTCCAATTTTGCTTTTTTTAAACTGTATAGAGACAACCACTGTTTCCCTATTTCATCATTGTATCTTGGACTTGTCTGCATTTCTGTCAAAAACACATTTTCTTCTGATGAGGATATTCATGGAAAACGTAGCAAGAGACTCTAGGAAGTATGCATTTAATATTGTGCCTGGCACATAACAGGTGTTGGACATCAGTCATTGAATATGCAAAACTAAAGTAGTTTTCTGATCCAATTTTATATTACATTTATCCCTGTATCCCATATTATATCTGAATTGTCATTTTAAATGGTGAAGTGTAGGTCATTTGTATCATATACCTATGATAATCTCCATTACTGGGTCTTCTTCTTTTTTTTTTAATGTTTTGAAATGAAATAGTTTTTTTCTTCAGTAACTACCAAGATGACCCCCAGAGGTATCCACTAGGACAGTAACAATCCTCCCTGCAGCTTAACTTCATGAAGGAGAAAGTGAAAGTGTTATTCATTCAGTCTTGTCAGACTCTTTGCAATCCCATGGACTATAGCTGCCAGATTTCCCAGGCAAGAATCCTGGAGTGGGTTGCCATTTCCCCCACCAGTGATCGAACCCAAGTCTCCTGCATTGCAGGCAGATTCTTTACCATCTGAGCCACCAGGGAAGCCTCATGAAGGAGGGTGAAATAAAATCTATCATCTTAACATCAGGCTATTAGGTCTTCTTAAAGTTGTCCCATTTTTCTAAATCTGTCCTATGAAGGTTATATGGGTCAATGTCTATGAAATATAATTTTACATATTATATAAAGAAATATAATATAGTTTTTTGTTTGTTCATCTGTTTGTGCCCTTTCTTGAACAGCTGTATCACATTTCTCCCTTACACTAATCTTTTAGGATCATGTCTTTCTCCTTGATCACAGAACAAACTTACATGCACCTAACTCATATCCAGAAGCCATTTCCACTTGGATTAGGATTAAGTGTTATTATCGTTCAGTCGCTAAGTTGTGTCCGACTCTTTGCCACCCTGTGGACTGCAGCCTGATAGACTGATAGAGAGTGGGAGGGTAGGTAGACAGAAGGATGGATGGACAGATGGGGAGAGAAGGGAGTGCTCTTGCTTTTGGAAGAATGCTGAGTTCAGTTCAGTTCAGTCGCTCAGTTGTGTCCGACTCTTTGCAGTCCCATGAATCTCAGCACACCAGGCCTCCCTGTCCATCACCAACTCCCGGAGTTCACTCAGATTCACGTCCATCAAGTCAGTGATGCCTTCTAGCCATCTCATCCTCTGTTGTCCCCTTCTCTTCCTGCCCCCAATCCCTCCCAGCATCAGAGTCTTTTCCAATGAGTCAACTCTTCACATGAGGTGGCCAAAGTACTGGAGCTTCAGCTTTAGCATCAGTCCTTCCAAAGAAATCCCAGGGCTGATCTCCTTCAGAATGGACTGGTTAGATCTCCTTGCAGTCCAAGGGACTCTCAAGAGTCTTCTCCAACACCACAGTTCAAAAGCATCAATTCTTTGGCGCTCAGCTTTCTTCACAGTCCAACTCTCACATCCATATATGACCACTGGAAAAGCCATAGCCTTGACTAGACGGAACTTTGTTGGCAAAGTAATGTCTCTGCTTTTGAATATGCTATCTAAGTTGGTCATAACTTTCCTTCCAAGGAGTAAGCGTTTTTTAATTTCATGGCTGCAGTCACTATCCGCAGTGATTTTGGAGCCCCAAAAATAAAGTCTGACACTGTTTCTACTGTTTCCCATCTATTTCCCATGAAGTGATGGGACCGGATGCCATGATCTTCGTTTTCTGAATGTTGAGCTTTAAGCCAACTTGTTCACTCTCCACTTTCACTTTCACCAAGAGGCTTTTTATTTCCTCTNACTGTTTCCCATCTATTTCCCATGAAGTGATGGGACCGGATGCCATGATCTTCGTTTTCTGAATGTTGAGCTTTAAGCCAACTTGTTCACTCTCCACTTTCACTTTCACCAAGAGGCTTTTTATTTCCTCTTCACTTTCTGCCATAAGGGTGGTGTCATCTGCATATCTGAGGTTACTGATATTTCTCCTGGCAATCTTGATTCCAGCTTGTGCTTCTTCCAGCCCAGCATTTCTCATGGTGTACTCTGCATGTAAGTTAAATAAGCTGAGTGCTGATGGGTAAATGCAGGAGTTAAATCATCATTCCCAAATGTTAAAGATTGTTTCAAGCAAGAGTCATCAATGACTACGAAATCTAGGGGGAGATTTCAGTGAAGAAGAAATTAGCATGGCCTTAAAGTGTCTTCCCACAGGTTTCTCACCACGAGGCGAGAAAATAACTATCCAACGGGGAAAAAACTGAATAGCACCTAGATCAGGTGACTAAAACTAACATCGTTAGTGAGAAGCAGATGGACATTGGGCATCTCCAGATGCGAGGACTTGGAAAACACAGTATTGCTTATGTTGTACTTCTGACCAGGGACGCATAACTTGAATCTCACTCCGAAGAAACACTGGGAAACCAAAATGTGGAGCATTCTATTTAAAATAAAAGAAAGGGGCAGGGGCTCTATTCTTTAAAAAACCAAAACAAACCATCATAAATGACAAAAGACTGGCTGTGGAAAAGTCCCAGATTAAAGGAGACTAAAGACAGCTGACTCCTGGATACAATGCCTAATCCTAGGCTGGATCCCGTACTGGAGGGAAAAATAATACAAAACACACCTTTGGATCAACTGACACAATTGAATGGCAGATAAAAGTATTGTGTCAGTGTTCAGTTCACCAAAATTCACAACAGAGCTATAAACATACAAGATAGTATCTTTATTCTTATGAAATATAAATTGAAGTCTTTAGTGATAAAGGATCATTACGTAGAGAACTTAGTTTTAAATGGTTCAGAAAAAATATTTTTATCATATGTATACACATACACATGTATGTGTGTGCAAATGGGGCAAAATGTTAGATATAGGAGAATCTGGGGGAAATTAAAATTTAGTCATGTAATCTTGAAGTTATTTACAAAGAGAAAGTTGTTAAAAACTGCCACCCACTCACCTTCCCTTGGCAAGTTACTTGATGATGGAACTCCAACCAAGAAATGCAGTGAAACAATAACAAGGAACCTGGGAAACACCATTGGGAAAGGAAGGGCAGCTTTCAGGATAATGGTGAAGGCAAGGTTGGCAAGTTCACAGGAGACCAAAAAGAACCACTAATTCTATCTGGAGGGGAGGATGGAGAGGTTCTAGAAAGATATCACCCCATGCCCCAGAATAATACCAATGGATGATCTGACTGTGTTGAAAGGAATTCTACAGTTCTTTACAGAGTTTGGGAAGGAAAAGTGGCAGTAAAAAAAAAAAAAGCAAGAAACAACAATTATTAACTCTAGGGGAAAATAACTTTGTACAAGAAAAGGAGTCTTTTGTGAGCAATATTTACATTGAAATAATACATGTAAACGCAGAATGTTCATCTGTCCAAATATTGTGAGAAAACTATACTGAGAAAAATGAAAAAAAAAAAATGAGTGAAGGAAAGGGATGGACATGGGTGGGTGAGGATGTAAGATGTTAAATTCACAGCCTCCAAAGTTGCAAGTGAGCTAATGCCCAAGTTGACTGATAAAGAAAAAGCAGTATAAGCAAATCATTTCAAAATACAGGGGGAAATATTGGAAGAAACAGAGAAATAGCAGAAGAAAGAGGTGAAAGGTTGAGAAGCTCTGAGGGGCAGAATTCAGAGATGGTGGTGTGAGGAAGTGAACTGTAGTTTGGGGAGGGGGTTGTTTGTTTGTGGTAAGCTTTGTAATGCTATTTGACTTATATACTTGCATTGTTGAGACAAAAAAATTTTTTTTTTTTAACTCCAGATTTTTGCTCAGGATGATGATTACACATTTATTTTGCATTTCCCTTTTTGACAGTATTAGGATATAGGTAAAGCCAAGAGGAGCTGCCAGTTAAAAAGTTTTTATTGTTATACCGATGATAAAACTTATATTCTCATATTAATTGTTTAAAACTATTAGTGTGGGGTCAAGATCACATTCAGAAAGGTCAGTTTTCATTCTAATCACAAAGAAAGGCAATGCCAAAGAATGTTCAAACTACTCACAATTGCATTCATTTCACACGCTAGCAAAGTAATGCTCAAAATTCTCCAAGGGAGGCTTTAGCAATACATGAACCGAGAACTTCCAGATGTTCAAGCTGGATTTAGAAAAGGCAGAGGAACCAGAGATCAAATTGCCAAAATCTGTTGGATCATAGAAAAAGCAAGAGAATTCCAGAAAAACATGTACTTCTGCTTTATTGACTATGCTAAAACTTGGCTGCGTGGATCACAACAGGTCAAGAAGCAACAGTTAGAACC
This sequence comes from Neotragus moschatus, assembly GCA_006410615.1. Classification (NCBI taxonomy): domain Eukaryota; kingdom Metazoa; phylum Chordata; class Mammalia; order Artiodactyla; family Bovidae; genus Neotragus; species Neotragus moschatus. The sequence continues at coordinate 7,870 of SJYA01002714.1, forward strand.
AGACATGGAACAATGGACTGGTTCCAAATTGGGAAAGAAATATATCAAGGCTGTATATTGTCACCCTGCTTATTTAACTTATATGCAGAGTACATCATGTGAAATGCCAGACTGGATGAAGCACAAGCTGGAATCAAGATTGTGGGAGAAATATCGATGACCTCAGATAGGCAGATGATGCCACCTTTATGGCAGAAAGCAAAGAGGAACTAAAGAGCCTCTTGATGAAGGTGAGAGAGGAGAGTGAAAAAGCTGGCTTAAAACTCAACATTCAGAAAATGAAGATCATGGCATCTGGTCCCATCACTTCATGGCAAATAGATGGGGAAACAAAGGAAGCAGTGACAGACTTTTTATTTTGGGGGGCTCCAAAATCCCTGCAGATCGTGACTGCAGCCATGAAATTAAAAAACGTTTGCTCCTTGGAAGAAAAGCTATGACAAATTCAGACAGTGTATTTACAAAACAGAGGCATTACTTTGCCGACAAAGATCCATCTACTCAAAGCTATGGTTTTTTCCAGTAGTCATGTATAGGTGTGAGAGTTGGACCATGGAGTAGGGTGAGCATTGAAGAACTGATGCTTTTGAACTGTGGTGTTGGAGAAGAGTCTTGAGAGTCTTTTGGACTCCAAGGAGATCAAACCAGTCAATCCTAAAGGAAATCAGTCCTGAATATTCATTGGAAGGACCAATGCTGAAGCTGAAGCTCTAATACTTTGGCCACCTAATGAGAAGAGCTGACTCATTGGTAAAGGTGCTGAAGCTTGGAAAGACTGAAAGCAGGAGAAAAAGGGGACCACAGAGGACAAGATGGTTGGATGGCATCACTGACTCAACGCACTTGAATTTAAGCAAACGCTGGGAGATGGTGGACAGGGAGGCCTGCCTGGTGTGCTGCAGTCCATGGAGTTGCAAAGAGGAAGACATAACTGAGCAACATGACAGCAACAATTAATGCAGCTGGGGGGTGTGTGTGTGTGTCGGTTTTAGGAGAAGAAAAGTTTCGGGTTTTGAATAAATCAAGAATTCGCAGCAAAACTCAAGAAGGAACTTCTAATCATTTGTGTTGCTTTTGTTGTTGGTTAGCGGCTCAGTGTGTCTGACTCTTTTGTAACACCATGGACTGTAGCCCACCAGGCTCCTCTGTCCATGGGATTCCCTAGGCTAGAATACTGGAGTGGGTTGCCAAGCCCTTCTCCAGGGGACCTTCCCGACCCGGGGACTGACCCCGCATCTTCGGCATTTACCAGTGAACCAACTATGCTTGTGCTCAAGAGAGTAATTAGCACCCAAGTGGAGTTTGATACCTAAGAGTAAGAAAAAGAAGTACAGAGAGCGGGGTTCTGATCAAGAGGAAGTTGTTGTCTTTAATTTCAGATAAAGAACAGGATGGAAAGGCAGAAACATAGGAAAGATGTTTGTTTGATTTTTACAGACTAGGCAGTAGACCCCATAATGTGGTACAAGCTGGGAAATTATTTCACCTGCGGGACAGGTGTAACAGAGCAGGGCACAAGAGGAGTTTCTACATGTTCTATGGGTTTCAAGCTGATATTTCCCTAGGGAAGTGGGGACGCCAAGGAGAAGAGTGTGGGTGGTACCAAATTACTCGCTCTGGTTGGTGGAAATTTCACGGCTAGGCAGAAATACTCTGAATTTTCTTTGGCAAAAAGACATGTGTAAGAACACCAGTGATTTCTTAATCCAATTTTGCAAGTACAAACAATGACTGTGTATTATAAAAAGGGCTATTCAGATTTAGATTTCTTCATAGTTCCAATAAGGCAAAGATCAAATTTTTAATGCAAAAAAAAAAAAAAAGGAAAAGAAAAGACAGGCAAGCAAGCAGGCAAGGAGTGAGAATGTTCTAAAAACTTGAGAGCCATTTTAACTGCTTTATAGTTTATATTAACAGCAAGTGGATGCCAACATGCAAAGCTGAGTAAAAATGTTATGGTTATGGGGTTTTTTACTCTCTCGTGTCAATCGGAAATAAAACAAAGCATATGCTTTATCAAAGGCTGATGATGTCAACGTTATTGATTGGAAATGCTTCTTGGTTATAATGCCAAATAGCCCGTCAAAATGAAAGTTTTTAGGTCCATAATCTGGATGTTTCCAAACATCTAGACACTCAGTACCATCCAGACAAAACGTAACAAGTGACATAACAGCAAACACAGACACTTCACAGAAACTTGCAGGTTGTGTCCTGACACTTGGGTGGTATGACTGGGTGTGCATTGCTCTTGGTCTCAGGCCTGAGGAAACGGGCTGTGCAGAGCTCATGGCTTTATTTAAATCTGTCTTAAGTTAGCTTGGCTTTTTGCTGAAATGAGTTATGATTGCAACTCTTTAATAATCATATGCATAAGCTTGACTGTGTGGTTTAGCACATTAAAAAAAAAAAAAAAGAAAAGAAAGAGAGAGAGAGATTTGTACCCTGGGGTTTCTAAACCTGGGTCAGGACAGGTTGGTTAGGTTTATTTTAGTGATCAATTTGGTCTCAAGCGGGCAAGCTGGTGGCCGAGTTTTTAAGCATAACAGAAACCAGGTGTGACCTAGTTGTCTTTTGGAGCGTTGAACTGAAGTCAGAGCAAGAATGAGTATCCTCTCAGACCACAGTATTTCCCCAGGAGATTCAAGAATGAGGAGCACCCAGTCCCTGGAAGAACATTTTCCTAAACTCACCTACTACCCCACATTTGAAACTTAAGAGAGAGGGGAGAATTTAAACAAATGAGTGAAAAAGAAAGAAAGAGACAAAGAAATGCTTCCTTTTATCAGTAACTCCTAAAGTTTTTAATATATATGAGTACATACATAGATATGAATCTAGAACTAACAACAAAGAAATCGACCTCTCAGAGTTCTAACATCTAAGTGAAAAAAAGTCCCTAACCAAATCCTCCTACATGATGAAGTAATGGAGATGGAAACAGGAGCGCTGCCTGGTTTTCTGAGTGTCTGAGGTCTTTAGTGAGAGAGAACATTCTTCTTGGCTCTGGATGACATCGTTTCACGTGTGACCCTGTGGGAAGCTCACCATTCTTCCACAACAATACCGGATTCTCTTTCCAGGACTACCTAGGATTTGGTGCCCATCACACAATGAAGTTGCAACACGTGAGAGCAGGAAAGGACACCTCAGAGGGAAGTCAGTTCAACTTGTTTGCCTTCTCCACCAAGGAGTATCAGTCACTTAGTCAAGTCGAACTCTTGTGACCCCATGGACTGTAGCCCGCCAGGCTGCTCTGTCCGGGGGATTCTCCAGGCAAGAATACTGCAGTGGGTTGCCATTTCCTTCTCTAAGGAATCTTCCTGACCCAGGGACTGAACCCAGGGCTGAATCCACTGCGGTTGGATTCTTTACTGTCTGAGCCATCAGAGAAGCCCTCTCCAGGAAGGAAGGAAACTGACAGTCCCTGATCCTGGGTCCTGGAGCTAACAAGGAGGCAGAGCCCAGGCGTCACATCCCCCAGCGCGGCTCTCTCTGCTGTGGAGCCCCCGTCCTGAGTGAGAGGGGCGTGCATCACTCTCGTTCCCGCTTGACTCTCGTAACTTTTCTGTCTTCCAGACATGCTCTTGGCTTGCCTCTGATCTTTTCCTGGTTCTCATAAACTAATCCTGTAGCTTCTAACCTTTAAAGTGTTGAATCTTTGCTGAGATAACATCTATAAACAATTTACTGAAAACATCGTGGCAAAACAGTGCAGTGAAAAGAACATTAAATTTGGATATAGGGGACTCTCCTGGTGGTCCAGTAAAGTTAAGAATGTGTCTTGCAGTGCAGGGGACGTGGGTTTGATCTCTAGTCAGGGAACTAAGATCCCACATGCCTCAGAGCAACTACACCTGAGCACCACACACCACAACTAGAGAGTCCATGCGCTACCAGGAAACGGTGCGATGCATAGAAGATCCTGCGTGCAGCAGCTAAGACCCAGCACAGCCAAATTCATCACCAAATGAATATTTTTAAAAATTGGATGACTAGATTGTCATCCCGAGTGTGTCTTTAATTTTCTGTAGCTTTGGGCAAGTCGGCCTGCCTTTCTCTTGCAGGGTTTTCTGATCTATAAAATGAAATATTTTTCCTACTTCTATAATTTTGAATGGTTGCTTTGCTTTTTAACAAATTTAACTGTGAAAAGAAACAATAACAAAAAAAGCCCTGTTCTTTTTAATCTTCATAATGCCTTATCCACTGGAACCAAACTATATTCTTCATGTTGTGTCATGGTCTCAGCTTCCCTTTCCACCCAGAAAAATGGGAATTATCTCGACATAGTTCTCTTTATACTCTGCTTACCACAGCACCATACACACTCAATAGCTTAATAAGTATTTTTCAATGTGATGATGACGACAAATGTAAAACATAGTGCAAACGTTGACATTCTAATGCCTGACATTTGAAAATCTTTTTGTTTTACCCCTCCTTTCAAAACACTGGTTTCAGCAAAAGAAAATTAATTAAATTACTCTAGGGTTCCACCCCTGCATGCTAAGTCACTTCAGTCTGTCTGACTCTATGGACCGTAGCCTGCCAGGCTCCTCTGTCCAGTGAATTCTCCAGGCAAGAATGCTGGTATGGGTTGCCATGCCCTCCTCCAGGGATCTTCCTGATCCAGGAACCAATTTTGCATCGCCAAGGCTCCTGCATTGCAGGCAGATTCTTTACCACTGAGCCACCAGGGAAGCCCAGGGTCTCATCCCAAGCCAAACTTAATAACATTTGAGGGATCCTAGGAGAAGGAACGGAGAAGGCAATGGCAACCCACTCCAGTACTCTTGCCTGGAAAATCCCATGGATGGAGGAGCCTGGTGGGCTGCAGTCTATGGGGTCGCTAAGAGTCGGGCACGACCGGGCGACTTCACTTTCACTTTTTACTTTCATGCATTGGAGAAGAAAATGGCAACCCACTCCAGTATTCTTGCTTGGAGAATCCCAGGGACGGAGGAGCCTAGTGGGCTGCTGTCTATGGGGTTGCACACAGTCAGACACGACTGAAGTGACTTAGCAGCAGCAGCAGCAGCAGCAGGAGAGGGAAGGACAGGGAAGCCTGGCATGCTGCAGTCTCAGTTGAGTTGAGTTCAGTTCAGTTGCTCAGTTGTGTCCAACTCTGCGACCCCATGAATGGCAGCACGCTAGGCCTCCCTATCCATCACCAGCTCCTGGAGTTCAATCTACAGGGTTGCAAAGAGTTGGACATGACTTACTGACTGAACAATAACAGCAAGGAGAGGCACCTTTCTTTCCTGACGCCTAATAACCAGGTTTTGTTTAGTTTGTTAAAAAAATATTGGAATTCAAGTGGGATAAAGAAATATTTGAAACAGAGGCAAACTAAGATTTTAGCCCTTGGGAAGACTATGGTATTTCTTTCTTTATTAAAAGTGTGTTTAAAAGAAAAATAAACACCTTTTTGGGAGATGAAGGAGGTAACTGGTTTATAAACAAGACTTATTCAGGTTTCTGGATTTTCTTTAGGATTTGCCATAACATGTTCCCTGGAAAAGGAATTCTATGCCATTGGAAAGGGTGCAGACAAGTCTAAAATAAAAATTGAATAGTTGAAGGTAACTGCCCAATAGTAAATATGAGTCATCATCCCAAATGATAAGCAAAGGAAAAAACTAAACGAGAGCAAAAAAAAAAAAAGCAGAATTACTGGAAGCTTTATTGGATTACCCACAAATAGCACAACCCCTCTCTGCAGAGGGGGCTTCCCTGGTGGTTCAGACGGTAATGAACCTGCCTGCAATGCAGAAGACCTGAGTTCAGTTCCTGGATTAGGAAGATCCCCTAGAGAAGGAAATGGCAACCTGCTCCAATATTCTTGCCTAGAGAATCCCATGGACAGAGGAGCCTGGTGGGCTACAGTTCATGGGGTCACAACGAGTTGGACACGACCTAGTGACTAACACTTACACTTCACTTCTCCTTATAGAACAGGATTGCCTTTTGAAGCCATTCTAACTACTAGGCCCCATGCTAGCTAGATGGTGGTGTGGCTTCACTGGTTTATTGGCGATTACAAATTTTTCTTTCTCGATGGCACTCTGTGTTAGAGAAATGATTTATTTCTACTTACCTCCCTGCAAAAATGAATGCTCATTTTGAACTTTCTCCTGCTTGATCCTGGTGCTAGGAACATGGGGGTGGCTTTGAATATGCTAGGGGAGACAGTCTTGCTTTATTTGGCCTGATACTTCAAGAGCAATAAGAGGAAAATGGGAAGAGGGAACTCTTAAGCCAAGTGCAGTTAAAAATAGTGAACAGTATCTGATCTTTCCTTCTTACAACTCACGGTGAGTGAGAACAGACAGGCCATTCATTTAGGATGAAGCCTGATAGGCAGATATGTGGATGTCTCACTAGAGAATGAAAGATGAGTTATCATTCAAAAAACATATAGGGAGGGACTTCCCTGGTGGTCCAGTGGTTAAGACTCCATGCTTCCACTGCAAGGGGCATGGGGTTTGACCTCTGGTCGGGGAACTAAGATCCTGCATGCTGTGCGGTGTGGCAAAAATAGAAAAAGTGACAAACGGGGAGCCACAAATCTTTATATTCCTGCATTCACAGTGACTGGGGTCTCTCCTCGTCAGTCATAAGGCCGCCCTGTATTGGCCAGAGGGCCTGACCTTCTTCTGGCATTTAGACGGATATATGTGACATTCATTGAAATGCTTTTCAGAGAAGAATTTCTTTTCAGGGGCTCACCTCTATATACCCCATCATAATAGAAACACAGAGTTCAAAAAAATCCTTTCTGCCAAGTTGGCCTTCAGTGAAATAAGGAGACGATAATCCCATAGTACCTGTAACCATTTCTCTTGCACCTGAGGAATTTTTTTTTTATCATATATCCCTGCTTGCTAGCTTCTCCAACATAACCAACAGGAAATTTTAAAAGGTGGTGCTCAAACAAGAATTTGGATCCTATGCAAAAGCAGCGAGTGGGTTTGTAAGAAGAGTGTGAGGAAGAGGCTGACATTTTATATACCAGGAATTTAAGAATTATATTTTAACTGCTTCAAAGTCTCCCAGTGAGGATTCTTCAGAATTGACCATGTGAACACATAGGAATTCTGAGACAGGCACATCAGTAAACACCCTAAAATCATGCCCCCAAAGGCCTGTCTCTCATAGCTAGAGTTCCACCATTAAAGACATGGACATTTGAAATGTAACCTAAAACAGAGCAAATATTCCCTGAGAGATCATCACATATTAATGCACTATTATCTCTCCCTCCTTCAAGCATCACAGTCTTGTCATGGTGGAGGGGCTCGCGTCAGCTCAGTGAAGCTATGAGCCGTGCTGTGCAGGGCCACTCAAGATGGGTGATCATAGTAAAGAGTTTCGACAAAATGTGGTCGGCTTCCCTGATGGCTCAGTTGGTCAAGAATCCACCTGCAACGCGGGAGACCCTGGTTCAAATCCTGGGTCGGGAAGATCCACTGGAGACTGGAGGAGCAAATGGCAAACCACTCCACTATCCTTGCTGTGAGAATCTCATGGATAGTATGAAAGAACAAAAAGATATGACAGCAGAAGATGAGCCCCTGCTCCCAGGTTGGAAGGTGTCCAGTGTGGTACTGGGGAAGAGCAGAGGGCGATTACGAATAGCTCCAGAAAGAATGAAGTGGCTGAGCCAAAGCAGAAATGACACTCAGCTGTCGATGTGTCTGGTGGCGAAAGTATCTGTCCATACTGCCAGAGCGTGACTTTTATGGTCTGATTCTATTTCTAGCATGATCACTGCCTAAGAGCAAATTTGGAGAGCATGTGCAGGTGGTGGCTGCCCTAGAAGGGAGTGAGATGTGGGCTGGGGCAGAGATGGGGGGAAGGAGATGGTGCGTGGGCCGTGGAGAGAAAGGTCTGCAAAGCAGGGAGGAGCTGACCCGGGAACCTCTGGTTGACCACAGTGAGAGCAGCGTGTCTGCCTGGGAACTGCCTGGGCCTCTGAGCAACCAAAGAAAGGAGAGGAAGGAGGGGAAGGGGATCCTGAAATGAATCTTATCTTCACAGTTTGGTTTAGTTCTGACTCTCGGCCACCTTGACAGACAGGATGACAAAGATTTTAAGTTTGGTGGCTTAGTCAGCTCTGGGGAGGAGAGGGCTGCAGAATGGAGGCGTGTTTGGGCCTGCCATGGTGTGTGTGTGTGTGTGTGTGTGTGTGTGTGTGTGTGTGTGTAGAAATTGGGATCAGGAGTTTGCCAGCAGAGCAGGCATTGCTGGTATGAATAGCAGAGTGATCTTGGTTAGCACAGTTAAGCAGAACGAAGAATCAGAAGACAGGCTGGCTTGCGGGGCTAGGGGGTGGGTGGTGAGGAGATCTGGGCTGGGAAATGCTGTACTGATCTTTGTTTTTTTTGTGTGTTTTTTTTTTTTTTGTACTGCACCCTCTTTGTCTTTTTCTCTCTTGTCATTTTGTGTTTGTCTCATCTTTCCTTTTTATTTGCTTTTTTCTTTTAAATGTGGTTAGAAAAAAAACCAACAACCATATGACTCAAAACTGACCCTCTTAACCACTTCTAAGTGTCCAGTTCACTAGCATTACGTATACTGACAATGATGTGCAACCAACTTCCAGAACATCTTCATCTCGCGGAACTGAAACTGCGACGGTTAAAGAACAAGACCCTACGTCTCCTCCCCTCAGTCCCTGGCATCCACCATGCTACCTTCTGTTTCTGTGAATCTGATGACTCTAGGGACCTCATATAAGTGGAGTCTTACAGATTTCATTGCTTTGTGACTAGTTTACTTCACTTCATTTAGTGTCCATGTTGCAGCATGTGTCAGAATCACCCCCCTTCTGCGGGACGGATAATGTTCTGTCATGTGTATGGACCACATTTGGTCTCTCCATTCATTCACCAGTCAATCGGTGCTTCCACCTCTTGGCTATTGCAATTGCTTTCCATTTCCAGCAGTTCCTTTGCCTCTTCCTTAATTGTACACATCAGGAAACTGAAGTATATTTTACATTATTTATTTACTAAATAAATCAACAGGAGAAAGCCAGGAAGCATAACATATGGAAATCAGGTTAGTGTCCAGTTCACTGTATGATCATGGAGAATTTAATGTTGCTGAGTCCCCTATACATCTGTAAACTGAGGGATTTGGTCTAGATGAATGTCCTCCCAAGGTGCACAACTTCTTGTTCTCTCTCCTTACGTTTAAAGTGGGAGGGTTAAACTATTATCTTAAATCAAGTAGATAGTTCCTCACTTGTTTTGGATTTTCTTTTCCCTTAGAGTAAACAATATCTTAAGAAAAAAGGCTCTACTGCTGAACTCCTTTTATGAGTCTGTAAATATTTTCCACTTGTACTGCCTTTGACATGTAATGAATTTCCTATAGATAAATGCTAATATTGTCTCTTTTAAACCTTAGCCGCAATCAAGGCTTTTAATACACAAATATCCATTGAGCTCTTATATATGTCCAGAATTCTGTTAGTCACCATGGAGGCTTAAAAAGGGAGAGGGGGGAGCAGTGTAAGACAATGGTACTGCCCTTAAGAAGCTCAAAACCTAGTGAACGGCATCCCAGGTTTGCTGTTGTCGTTATTTAGTCCCTGAGTCGCATCTAATTTTTTACAACCCCATAGACTGTAGCCCTGGAGAAGGCAATGGCACCCCACTCCAGTACTCTTGCCTGGAAAACCCCATGGACAGAGAAGCCTGGTGGGCTGCAGTCCATGGGGTCGCAGAGTCGGACACGACTGAGCGACTTCACTTTCACTTTTCACTTTCAGCCACTGGAGAAGGAAATGGCAACCCACTCCCGTGTTCTTGCCTAGAGAATCCCAGGGACGGGGGAGCCTGGTGGGCTGCCATCTATGGGGTCACACAGAGTCAGACATGACTGAAACAACTTAGCAGCAGCAGCAGCAGCAGCAGACTGTAGGGCACCAGCCTCCTCTGTCCTCTACTAGCTTCCAGAGTTTGCCCAAATTCATGTCCATTGAGCTGGGTGATGCTAACTTATCTCATCCTCTGCTTCCTCCTTCTCCTTATCCCAGGTTTGGGGAAGTATTAATTTTTCACAATTTCCTTTCCACTTATTCTAAGTTATTCTTGGATTTTTACCTTCACCACTGTTTCTAAAATCAATTGACTCCGTGATGTTTCTCTGGTTTTCCTTCCTCATTCAGAACATGAGAGATTTTCTGACCTGGTGGATATTAATACAAATCCAGTCTTTCATAAGCTATGGTCACTGCATGCCTGGCATGAGCATTCTGTATTTTACCCATGAGGGCATGTCATGAAGAAGAATTGGAAACAAAAATTTTAAATTATTCATAAGAAATGCCGAGTTTATGGAAAGAAGGATTATGAGTACACCATCACAGTCGAATAAATATTGACAGATTTTAGTGAAGGACCCTGGAACTAGGGAGACTCCAACAGGACACGAAAACGGACTTTGGACCAATTGAATAAGCCACACAACATTTAAGGACTGCGCTACTCTGAAGAATTAGTATGGGCTTATTGAACTCATTAAGTCTCAAGGAGAGGCAGAGGCTTAAGTGCAGTGTTAAATAAGAGTTTGATTGATGAAGGCAGCAAGCTTAAAGGAAAACATGCAGATAAAAGACCCGCCCTTCCACGTGATTTGGCAGCTGCTGTTACACGTGGCTGCTCCCACTCCAAGCGCTGCCTCTGGAGATGAGGCAGCCCCGTTGAAACTGCTGTTGCTACAGGCTGAATTGGGTGTCATCCCCCAGTTCATCTGCTGAAGTTCTAACCCACAGCACTTCAGAGTGTGCCCATATTTGATGACAGCATCGCTACGGACCTGATTACGTTAAAATGAGGTCGTTAGGATGGGCCCTTATCCAGTATCACAGATGTTCTTATAAAGAAGTATGATTCTGGGGACTTCCCTGGCGGCCCAGTGCTTAAGAATCTGCCACGTAATGAAGGGGACGCAGGTTTGATCTCTGGTCGTGGAACTAAGATCCTACGTGCGTGGAGCAACTAAGCCCGTCTGCTGTAACTAGGGAGTCCCTGCGCCGCAACAAAATGCCCCACGTGATGCGATGAAGATCCCGCGTGCTGCAACTGAATTTTTTATTTGCAGACAAGTAGATGACAAATACATACATATTTTTTAGAAGGAGGGTAAATGTGGACACAGATATGGACAAGAGGGAAGACTCAGGGAGAAGTCAGCCGCTTGCCAGCCAACAAGAGAGGTCTGGAACAGATGTTTCCATCATGGCCAGCCCTCACGGGGAACCAGCCCTGAGGCCATGTTGATCTCGGACTTCCAGCCTCTAACTGTGAGAGGTAAATGTCTGTCGTTTAAGCCGCCCGCCCTGTGGTGCAGTCACGGCGCCCTGATCTGACTAACACGGCCGTGACATGCATCTTTATTTCATTTATTTAACAAACACCTCTAGAGCTTACTATATGTGCCAGGCACGCTGTGAGCAGCTTTATGAACATTAATTTAATCCTCATAACGGCTCCGTGAGGCAGGAACTACTCTGGTCCCCGGTTTGCAGATGGGGGAGCCTCAGCACACAGAAATATAGCAACTTGCTGGGAGTCTCCTGCTCGTTTAGGAAGGGAGCGAGGACGGGAACCTGGGCAGCCCGACTCGGGTCCGCGTGCTGAAACCCCTCTGCTATACTGTCGCTCTGCTTTTGTCTCCTGAGATTTAAGCAGGGGTTCCAACATACAGGTTAAGACCTGTCTCCACAGAGTGTATTCTGTGTGTGTGTGTGTTTAAACATAACACCATCCCCTCACTCGTTGCCAAGTAGATAGAAATCACATTTCATAATGTTTTTCTAGATTTTTAAGCTCTCACATCAAGGAAAATAATTCAGGATTCCTGAAAAAATATTTGCTGACCCTTCATGAGAGGCAGACCATCAGACTCCCCAGGCTTCAAATGAAGAATTCTTACTTCTTACCAGGGCACATTCCACGGAGGTAGGAGAGGAGCGATGTTGTCTTCTCGGTTGGCCTGCAGATAAGTTCTTCCAGCTATGAGGAATGTTGGAGTGTAGTAGGAAGGAGCGGGCTCTGACACTGCAGCCTGGCATGGAGACAGACCCAGGCTCTGGGCTGTTAGCAGACCACCGCCCAACATGAGTGCAGGTGCTTGACATCAATGTGTGAAAAAGTCTACAGAATCAACCAGAGGAGCCAAACATTACTAATCACGTTTCTCATGTTTAGCAATTAAATTACAAACATTTTCAGAACAATGAGATGTTCAAACTAGGGGGGGCGGAAATCAGTGTAGGAGAGAGGGAACTCTTTATCCCTGGCCAGAAAACACAGAGTTTTGAAGCTTGGTGTTGTCCCAGTGGCATTTTCCATGAGGAGAGCGTGAGAGCTGGACTGCAGTGCGGCAGGGAGAGTTAATTCCCTTCTAATCATTAAATGGGAGGAAAGTACACATGTCCGACCTGCCGAGCATGCACTGGGCCGCACGCTTTCCCACACCCTACCCTTGAGAGTTTCAGGTTGAAAGACTTTGTTTGCAGTCCTTCATTGCTCAGAGTCTTGAGTGGAGGAGCCAGAAACACACCTCTTTACTCCTTCCCATTTCAGCTGACTCACCTGTGGCTTTTATGGAGACGATCGTGAGAGGCCAAGGTAGGGCAGCGGAGGTCAAGATGGTGCCAGCAAAGTCTGGACTTTAATGAATCAGCATGCTTTGTGATTGAAAAGATAGAGTGAAGGAAGGACTTCTTGTACTGCGTGCATTCGGCGCTTTTACTGGAACCCAAGCTATGCAGGGAACACCTTGGCAGAAGGAGGGCAACAGAGCTTTTTCCAGTCATGAGTGACGAAACGAGCCAACATACGCTCAGTAGGAAGGGGGCTCTTCCCCACCATCTCCTCTCACGACCACTCCAAAGCTCAGCTTCTTTAAAATGCTATGTGTGCTTTTCTGTCTAGTTCTAATAGGAAGCACTGGATGCTATTTTTTTGGGGGGGGGGTCTCCACATGAGATGGTTGGATGGCATCACCGACTCAATGGACGTGGGTTTGGGTGGACTCTGGGAGTTGGGGATGGACAGGGAGGCCTCGCGTGCTGCGGTTCATGGGATCGCAAAGAGTCAGACACGACTGAGCAACTGAACTGAACTGAACTATCTCTGGTATTTCCAAACAGGCCCCAGTCCCAGAATTTCCACCACGGAGACATCCTGAGCAAGCTTGTTGGCAAGCCTCTCCTGATGGTCTGGGAGCCAGGTCCGCCCCAGGTGTTCTACTGTTGATGTGTGCTGCCGGGAGCCGGCTTAGAACACCTGAGAACAAAAGGAGAAAAACATTATGAAATGTGATTGCTACCTGGGCTATGTCAGATAGGAAGGAAACAAGTCTTTTGTAAGGAAGCAGGTCTCAGCCTGAATCTCAGGGCCTCCGTAAAGAACGCCAGGAGATTGGTGGTTTGATGGGGATGGTGGTGGTGATGGCGGTGGTGGTTGTGGTGATGGTGTGGGAGAGTCAAGGATTTCTAGATGAGCACACCTCATGGATGTGCTGCCCTTAGGGATCAGCACCCGCCAAACCTGGGGTAGGGACGTGGTTCATTCTGGCATGGTCCATTCATTTTGGGGCAAATATAAGAAGCAAGATCAGATCCGCCCACATCAGGCTTGTGAGAAAACTCCATGAGAGGGCCAGGGACCTGGGAGATGTTCTGTAACTGAAACCTTTGTAGTTCTCTCATATCTCTGGAGATACTGTTGGAGGATGAAATTATAGATAAGGTCAAGACCGGGTTCGGCTTCTTTACTGGATAGTTTAACTCAAATTGAAGGCTTTGGAGAGTTCTAATTCTTCATGTCATGCTGAAGGCCAAAAAAAAAAAGTTGCAAGCCACCTCCCACCCAAAACTGAAGTTCTTTACCACTCTTTTAAAGAGACACCATGACAACAACACGGCAGGTAGCTTTTATGCTCCTTCAGGTCCTTCTAACTTGAATAACAACATTGCTAGTTTATCATTCTCAACCAAGTCAGGCAATACCTGCTATGCAGGATTTCTCAGCAAAATGATTTACTGCAAGAAGCTATCAATTGCCTGTCTCCCTTGGTGACTCTAGAGAGACTGACGAAGACCAGAGATATGAAAGGAAAATATTTGTGAAATGAAATTAAAGTCCTTGCTCCTTCCACTTGGCACCACTCTTATCTGTCTAGAGTAATTCTAAGACTCTTATTCACGTTGAAAGCTCACCCTGCCTTTCCACGACGAATATTTGTATCACTGAATAATTTATTTGTTACTCGCTTAGCTAGCCAGTTTATTTCAGGGGCAGACTAAGTGTACAGGGTGTGAACTAATTTGCACGTACTTTTTGATCAGGATAATAGTTTCATTCTGCCCCAGGTAGTTCTGAAACTCATACAAAGAGGCATAGCATGTAAGGCGCTTTGTAAAAGGAGCTTGCACATTCTCTGATCATAGGGTTCATGGTATGCTAAGTTGCTTCAGTCGTGTCCAACTCTGTGCGACCCTAGGGACAGCAGCCCACCAGATTCTCTAGGCAAGAATACTGGAGAGGGTTGCCATTTCCTTCTCCAACATAGGGTTCAAGTAGAGCTTACAAAGGGCTTCCCTGATGGCTCAGATGGCAAAGAATATGCCTGCAATGAAGGAGATCTGGGTTCAATCCCTGGGAGGGGAAGATCCCCTGGAGAAGGAAATGGCAACTCATCACTGCAATATTCTTGCCTGGGAAATCCCATGGAAAGAGGAGCCTGGCAGGCTACAGTCCATGGGGTCACAAAGAATTGGACACAACTGAGTGACTAACACTTTTCACTTTTCAATTTTTTTCACAGCTTGCAAAAATGTCTCATCTCTATTTTAACGTAGTTGCCTCTTTAATGAACTTATCTCAAGATACAGTCATATTCTGAGGTGTTGAGGCTTAGATTTTCAACATATGAATTTTGAGGGGACATCATACAGCTCATAACACTGACTTTTGTATTAGTCACATCTGCTATGGTCTGAATGTTTGTGTCCCTCCAAAATTCATATATTGAAACCTAATCCCCAAGGTCATGGTATTAGGAGGTGGGATCTCTGGGAGGTGATTAAGAGGCTGGAAATCTACTAGAAAGTGGATTAGTGCCCTTTAAAAAGTGGCCTAAGAACACTTACGTGCCCCGGCCCACCACATGAGAACACGGGGAAGAGGTTTTGTCTATAAGCCAGGATGCAGGCCTTCACCAAACACTGTCTTCCAGCGCCATGATTTGGACTTCCAACCTCTTAACACTGTGAAATAAATTTCTGTTTTTAATAAACCACCCAGTCTTTGGCATTTTAGCAACCCATACAGATGGGCCACTTGGGGTCCTTGGTTCTCTGAGTCAACAGGCACAGATTAAAAGGAAAAAAAAAAAAAAGAGTCTCACAAAGGTTATTTTTTAAAAAACAAAAAGCCCTAGTGTTGGATGAAAGTGCCTAAATATTTTCTCACCCCAACTAATTTGTGTTGGTTAAATTCTGCTGATGGATTGCATAACTGAATTAGGAAGCAGGAATGCCAGAAACCCGCTTGAGGTTCAAAGGGTAATGAAGTTAAAATAACTGTGGTCTCTAAAGTACTGAGTCAAGAAAATGTCCTGGGTTCATGGAGGGAGTTAGAGAGAAAGAAAAAGGAATTCAGTGGTAACTGTGGTAAAGAAGTACAGTTTCCGAACTGATAGACGGGGATCTAACCGTGTATTCCAGTGCTTGTCACCTCACCCTGGGGCCTCCATAGAATGAGGCGCTTGCATTAGGTGATCTCTGAGGCCCTTCTGTGTCTATCAGTCTATAAAGCAGGGGACATCCGTTTAGACGATGCCAGGTTTGATCAGTTACACATTTTTGTTCATATATGATCTAAGTAAATAAAAATTTGTACTATATTAGCATACTTAGCATTTTCTCAATGGCTTTTCCAGTCTCTGAATTCCACTTGGTTAAACAGGCTGTTTAAATAAAATTAGAAACTTCCAGGTAGAATCAATGGGGTAGGATTATCAATTATACCTCAATTAAAAAAATTAATGGGTAGGGAAATAATTAGAGCAAGCCGTCAAAACAATAGAACAGAGATCTTAAATAAAAGAGTGAAGGTATATAATACTTGTCTAAATGTTACCAGCAAGAATATGAGAGCTAGGGAATTTGAAGAAAGCCACAGCAGGAAATGGAAAGAGCCGACTCATTGGAAAAGACCCTGATTCTGGAAAGATTGAGGGCAGGAAGAGAAGGGGGCAACAGAAGATGAGATGGTTGGAGGGCATCACTGGTTCAATGGACATGAGTTTGAGCAAGCTCCTGGAGATTGTGAAGGAAAAGGAAGCTTGGCGTGCTGCAGTCCATGGGGTCACAAAAGAGTCGGACATGACTTAGTATCTGAACAACAAATAACAACAGTAGGAAAATATGTGTCCATAAATAATCTTTGGTTTTTCACCATCAACTTTGGTTTAAAAGAGTTAAGAAAACAGAGGATGATCAAAATAAACATTTCAAACATTGAGGAAATAAAATAACGTTAAAATAAATCCTTGATACTTCATAGTCTACCGGTGGAGACCTCTTCAATAAAGGTGGTTCTCTGAATAAATGTTAGCCTATAATCTAATATATTTGGAAACCTCATTTTTATAACCTCTACTAGTCAACTTCAAAATCTCCATACAAAGAAGAAATTCTATGGAAAACATGGAAATCAAATACTGGGAGCAAAACAGGGCAGGAGGGAAGACCTATCCCAAGGCACACAGGTGCCATTGCTGTGCAGGACACCGGCAGGGCTGAGGTCGCTACCACCTGTCTTGGTGGAGGTTCCCTGGGACACAGACCTGGAGGTGGAGATCTGTGTGCAGGAGGATCAGTGAAGATCTTCTCAGCAGCAAGCCCTGGAAGGCAATGAGGGAAGCAGGATTGGGTATGAGGAGAAGTCAAGCTGTGAAGAAGCTGCAACAAAGGCTTCAGTCGGGCCCAAAGTTCTGGAGCTGGGGTGGCCTTTCAAAACTGGCTCAAGTCAAAACGAGAAGATTGGGTCTTTGTACAAGCCCATGAACTGGTCACTGGATGTAAGTGGCACCTGGGAAAGGGCATAATCTTGGGTGAAGCAGCTGCCTGGGGCTGAAGGCAATGCCCAGAGAGAAACTCAACTATAAGCTTTCAGCAGGCAGTGCTGTCAGCTACTGGGGGAAAGGAGTACTTGGGTCCTGCGCTAAAGGTCACCAAGTCTATGCACCACAGATAACGAACCTGATTCACAGGAGTCTCTGCACAAGAAACCTGGCAAAACATCATCTACGCCTACATTCGATGAGAAGTAACACATGCGGAAGAGAATTAAAAACATCTTGAGAACAGGACATTGTGACCACTGACAATGTGTCTGTGAGATAGGAGCCAAAGGAAGATGACACGAGGGAGGAAAAGGAAAACAACGACAACAAGGTAGAGGGCAAGGCGTCCAGAATCAGTCAGTGGTGTAGAGAAAACGGACCCTAGCGTCTCACTGTGCCTGATGACATCATCCTATCACACAGCCCATCAATCACCCTGATGATCAGATCATCAAGAAAGTGGTACCCCTTACATTTTGTTTATAAAGCCAAAACAAATTTCAGGACAATTTCCTTCCAGAATATAACTGATGGTTTAAAAGCTTGACTGTTTACTCATGGCTGTTCAGACTCCACCCCCTTCTCTGAAGGATCTGAAGCTTACTAGGCATGGCTTCAACAAGAGCTTTGTTAGGTAGATGTTCCCACCACGCGTCTGTGGCAGTGGCTGTGTATCCTATTTCTTTCCTTCCTTAAACAGGTCCCCTGGGGAGTGCACTTGATAAGCACGAGGCCAGGTACTGATTCTTTCAGGTGGATTGCAGGTTTGGAGCATGCTCTTTGCCTCATCAGTCATCTTTTCCTTGCTAACAGGGCTTACGAAAATTTCCTGCCAGCAGGTAGAATTCTGCTCTGGCTCAGCCATTCAGCCAGTCTCTTTCCTATCTTATAAAGAAGACACAGTAAAAGCAGATTTCGGACCAGCTTTCACAGGCTGTATGCCTGCAACCTGGGGGGCAGTAAGCAGTTGTTGCGTTTCAACGGTTAAGTATGAGGAGAAAGTATTCCTGAAAATTAACCTAACTGGAAAGTCAATGAAAGTTTTTTTTTTTTTTTTTTATGAAACGCTGAATCATTCTGATGCATGGAGCCAGGAGTTTATGCAATTTCTCTTTTATCACCGGAAGATCTTTAGTAATTGTGGGCACTCCTCTTATTTCAATAGCTTCAGAGAGGGATTGTTGACACCTTAGATTAAGCCAGTGGATACATGCCACCTTTTTCCATTCATAAAGTCAAAGCACCAGGCATGTGTTAAAAACCTGAAAGTCATTAAAGAATTGGACTTCAGGTTTTTTTAACCTTGATTTTTAACATTCTTGCAAGATCTGTATATCATGAACACAATCAGCAATCCTTTTTTTTTTTTTTTTTAATTTAATTCTTATGGCAGTAGGAAATGGCAACCCAAACCAATATTCTTGCCTGGAAAATCCTATGGACAGAGGAGCCTGATGGGCTACAGTCCATGGGGTCGCAAAGAGTCAAACACGACTGAGCAACTGAGCTCCTACATGGTCATAAGAACTTAACATGAGATCTACCCATTTAAATTTTTCAGCATACAATACAGCTCTGTTGATTCTAGGTACAAGGCTGTACAGATCTCTAGAACGTATTGTCTTGTTTAGCCCATTGATTAGTAACTCCCCGTTTCCCTCACCTCGAGCCTCTGCCAACCACCATTCCACTCTGTGATTCTACGAATTTGACTACCTTAGATTTTTCGTGAGTGGAACCATGAGGTGTCTGTCTTCCTGCAACTGGCTTATTTCACTTAGCACGATGTCCTCGAGGTCCATCCATGTTTCCCCCACTTTGGGGGCTGAACAGCGTTGCACTATATGCAGGTGGTACATCTTCCTTATCCACTGGTCTGTGGAAGGGCATGTAGGTTGTTTCCGCATCTTGGTTACTCTGAAGGCTGGTGCAGTAAACATGGATGGAAGTGCTGCTATCTCCTAGGGATCTGAGGAGTCTTCTAATCTCCAGCACCTCAAAATGGGTCCATTCCGTCTCTCTCCTCCCCTCATCGTCCTTTGTCCTCAGATAAGCCTTCAGGCTTATATGGCATTTCTAGCAAACACACTGACTCACAGTGTGAAAGTGTAACATATTATACCCTGGCAACCGCTTTGCCAACTAAATCGACAAAATTGGACATAACCTCAAAAGCAGATCTTACGCATTCATATCTTATAAAGAAAGATTTTATTTTCTTTATGAAATTGTATACAAATGTTAGTATACTTGACCTCAAGAATATGGTTGGATGACTTAACTCCAGTAAACCTGAAGCAAATTGGAGCTTATTATTTGCACCTCAGTAACTGAAGGCACATACAGAATATACTCAAGTTTTCCTAATTTTATGTTAGGAATCACAGAAGACGGCAAGTGTCACTGGAGGTAGCTTTCTTTTGTGTTGAAGATCAACTCAAGGCCGGTTGTGAAGGGATAACGTCAAGAAATAGGCATGGCCTGGATAAAGAATGAACCTTAAATTAAACTGGCACTATAACTTAAAGTATCCTTCTTTAAAGTTAAAAGTTAAAGTTTCTCCAAGCTAGAGGAGATCTGATTACACAATTGGTGATTTATTTTACTGTATTTCACTCATCCCTATTTAACCTGGAGCAGGAACACAGCTATAAGCTATTATTTTTCCCATGAGACTGAAACGCAGGTTGGAGTTCTGCTTCTAGCTGTGATGGAATAACTAGTACCAGACTTGCCCTCCAACTAGACGACTAAAAAACTGAATGAAATTTACGCAACAGTTGTTGTCCAGACAGTAGACAATAGAGAGCATAGAACTGCTATCCTCAGGAGAAGAGAGACAAAAGAGGCAAGTCCTATGCTCAGCCCAGTGAGCCACTGCACTTTCTGGACTTCAGTGGAGGGACGGGGCACACAGCAGAACATGCAGGTCTTGCTAAGCGAGGAGACAGAGACGGGGTTCTGGGAGGCTGAGGACCCTGAAGTGTCTGGGGTAGAGTAATAGTGAGGTGGGGGCTACCCTGAGAAAAAGCTCCAGGAATTGTTTGAGCCTGAATAAGAGCATGCATAGAGTGAGACCACAGAGCAGGGCTAATAACAATCACATATAACAATTACCAGGGAAAAACCTGAGCAGCAGGGAGCACAGTTCACGGAGGTCACGCAATGCTAGGAGACAGTCAAGTGTGGACCCCCTTAAGCACTGAGATCACTCAGCACGCACCCCCGAAAGACCATACCTTAGAAATAAGGCTAAACTAACTATAAGTATAACCTCAGGTATGCAGATGACACCACCCTTACGGCAGAAAGTGAAGAGGAACTAAAGAGCCTCTTGATGAAAGTGAAAGAGGAGAGTGAAAAAGTTGGCTTAAAGCTCAACATTNGGAGGCTGAGGACCCTGAAGTGTCTGGGGTAGAGTAATAGTGAGGTGGGGGCTACCCTGAGAAAAAGCTCCAGGAATTGTTTGAGCCTGAATAAGAGCATGCACAGAGTGAGACCACAGAGCAGGGCTAATAACAATCACATATAACAATTACCAGGGAAAAACCTGAGCAGCAGGGAGCACAGTTCACGGAGGTCACGCAATGCTAGGAGACAGTCAAGTGTGGACCCCCTTAAGCACTGAGATCACTCAGCACGCACCCCCGAAAGACCATACCTTAGAAATAAGGCTAAACTAACTATAAGTATAACCTCAGGTATGCAGATGACACCACCCTTACGGCAGAAAGTGAAGAGGAACTAAAGAGCCTCTTGATGAAAGTGAAAGAGGAGAGTGAAAAAGTTGGCTTAAAGCTCAACATTCGGAAAACGAAGATCATGGCATCCAGTCCCATCATTTCATGGGAAATAGACGAGGAAACAGCGGAAACAGTGCCAGACTTTATTTTTCTGGGCTCCAAAATCACTGCAGATGGTGACTGCAGCCATGAAATCAAAAGACGCTTACTCCTTGGAAGAAAAGTTATGACCAACCTAGATAGCATATTCAAAAGCAGAGATATTACTTTGCCAACTAAGGTCCGTCTACTCAAGGCTATGATTTTTCCAGCAGTCATGTATGGATTCAAGAGTTGGACTGTGAAGAAAGCTGAGCGCCGAAGAATCGATGCTTTTGAACTGTGGTGTTGGAGAAGACTCTTGCGAGTCCCTTGGACTGCAAGGAGATCCAACCAGTCCATTCTGAAGGAGATTGGCCCTGGGATTTCTTTGGAAGGAATGATGCTAAAGCTGGAGCTCCAGTACTTTGGCCACCTCATGCGAAGAGTTGACTCATTGGAAAAGACTCTGATGCTGGGAGGGATTGGGGGCAGGAGGAGAAGGGGACGACAGAGGATGAGGTGGCTGGATGGCATCACTGACTTGATGGACGTGAGTCTGAGTGAACTCCGGGAGTTGGTGCGTGGCCTGGCGTGCTGCGATTCATGGGGTCGCAAAGAGTCAGACACGACTGAGCGAGTGAACTGAACTGAACTATAAGTTAAGGTTGTCCCATACATAATAGCAAAACTTAAAAAGCAAGCCTTGCAAAGGCCAAATTCATCTCTAGGCATTTTAACTGCCTGCCGAAAGCCCATAATACTCTTTGAAGGAAGATAGCAAAATTCAAACAATCGGCACAAACATCACAATATCCAGTATCCAAGAAAAAGTTGTTAGACTTGTGAAGAAACAGGAAATGTGATCCATAGGCGTGATGAAAAATTAGTCAGCAAAGACAGTTCTAAAACTGACAGAGATGGTGGAAATATCAGACAGGAACTTCGAAAGCTAACACAAATGTTGACGGGTTTGAATAAAAGCATGAACACAATGCAGGGTGAAATTAAAGATGTGTAAAAGGACTGAATAGGCCTGCTAGAGCTGAAAAACACAACATCTGAAATGAAAAATTCCCTGGATGAGACGAATAGTAATTGAGAACATGTGATGGAAGATCAGGGAACGTGAAGCCATAGACACAGGCACTGTGAAGACTAGGTACAGAAGAAAAAAAGATCTGGGAAAAGATAGAGACTCTGTGACTTGTGTGACAGAATTAAGTGGTCAAACATGAATGTAGTTAAAGTCCAAGAAGGAGGAGAGGCAGGAAAAAAAAAAAATGGAGAAATGAAGGCCAAATTTCCCTCAACTCAGGCTTCCCTGCCGGCTCAGAGGGTAAAGAATCTGCCAGCAATGCAGGAAATCCGGGTTCGATCCCTGGATCAGGAAGATCCCTCGGAGAAGTGAATGACAACCCACTCCAGTATTCATGCCTGGCAAATTCCATGGACAGAGGAGCTTTAAGGGCCAAAGTCTGTGTTGTCACAAAGAGTCAGACACGACTGAGCGACTAACACTTTCTCTTTTCCCTCAAATTAAAAACAAAACCAACCTATGAACCCATGAGTCAGACATTCAATGAATTCCAAGCAAAATAAATACAAAGAAAACGACATCAAGACACTTCATGATCAAATTGCTGGAAACAAGTTATAAAGAGAAAATCTTAAAAGTAGACAGANGACACGACTGAGCGACTAACACTTTCTCTTTTCCCTCAAATTAAAAACAAAACCAACCTATGAACCCATGAGTCAGACATTCAATGAATTCCAAGCAAAATAAATACAAAGAAAACGACATCAAGACACTTCATGATCAAATTGCTGGAAACAAGTTATAAAGAGAAAATCTTAAAAGTAGACAGAATTTTAAAAGTGTACAAAGGCAGGAGGGAGGAATGGAATATTTTTGAATTTTTTATTATGCCTATATATACCTATCTATAGTGTCTATGTATATATAGATGAACATAAATTTATCTTTTTAACCATTTTAAGTTCAGTGGCATCAATCATACCCACAATGTTGTGCAAACATCACCACTATCTATTTCCAAAATAATTCATCATCTAAAACAGAAACTCCATGCCCGTGAAATAAGAATTATCTGGCATAATACTCCCAGACTTCACATAATACTACAAAGCAGGAGTAATCGAAATAGCATAGTATTGGCATAAAAACAGGCATACAGATTAATGGAAAACAATAGAGAGCCCAGAGATAAACCCATATACCTACGGCTAATTGATCTATAACAAAGGAGATAAGAATATACAATGAAGAAAAGATGGTCTCTTCAGTAAGTGATGTTGGGAAAGTTGGACAGTTGCCTGTTAATCAATGAAATTAGACTACCTTCTCTCACACCATATAAAAAAAATAGACTCAAAATGGTTTAAAAATCTAAGTAAAAGACTTGATACCATAAAACTCCTAGAAGAGAACACAGGCAAAACAGAATTCCTGGACATAAATCAGATGAACATTTTCTTAAATCAGTCTCCCACAGCAAAAGAAATAAGAACAAAAATAAACAAACGGGACCAAATAAAACTTTAAAGTTTTAGCATAGCAAAGGAAAACAGCAACAAAACAAAAAGACAGCCTATGAGATGGGAGAAAGTATTTGCAAATGATGCAACTGACAAGGGTTTAATTCCAAAATATACAAACAGTGCATAAAACTCAATTAAAAAAAA
>SJYA01002715.1:0-64169 GCA_006410615.1 Neotragus moschatus
AAGTGACCATAAGTTCAGATATGCAGGCACAGTCTCAAGCAGCCAGCAAAGGTGAGAAAATGAATTCTCCCCTAGACCCTCTGGAAGGAACATAGCCCTGCTGACACCTTCATTTCGACCAAGGGAAACTAATTTCAGGCTGTTGGCCTCCAGATCCATAAGATAATAAATTTGTTTTGTTTTAAGCCATTAAGGTGGTGGTAATTTGTTACAGCAGCAAAAGGAAACTAATACAGATCCATTTGTCAGAAACATAATTACCTGATGTTCTCTCCCTCCAGGGTGAGAGAAAACATCTGTCCTCCCTCCCAAAGACCAACACTGTCTCCTCCAGGCTGAGTCAATGACCATCCATGTACAGAGAAATCCACACACATATGCGTGCACTCCAACAAACCCAGTTCTCTCAGGAAGAAATAACAGGTCCAATATTCATGCCCTTCTAAGAACTCAGTGCTATGTGTGTGTATTTGCCTTTATATCCACATACTGGCATTTCTAGAGCACTGACTCTATGCCAGTATTATACTTGACCCTTTAGGTAAACCCTTTCATATATTTCCCTCTAAACTCATGACAGCCCTGTGGCAGAAATATTACTCTCTGCAACTTACAAAGGAATACTTAGGGTCAGAAAGATCAATTGTGCCCAAAACCACAACTCAAATACAGATTGAATACAGGTCTACCTCTCCCCAAGTCCATCACTTTTCCTCTGAAATATAGGGACTCCACACTACAAGCCTCTTGCTATCTCCTTCCCCTTTCCCATCCATCTCCCCTTATCCTTCCCCCTCCCACACACACACACCCTCTGTTCTTCAATCACAATGAAATTCTTTCTCCTCAACCCATATGGATACCTATTACCCAGTTGGGTTTTTGTTTTGTTTTGTTTTTTCAATTTTTGGCCACACCACACAGTGTGTGAATCACCACACAGCCGGGGATCAAATCCAAATTCCCTGCATTGGAAGTATGAAGTCTTAGCCACTGGACCACTGGGGAGGCCCTCCCATCCACGCTTTCTATCAGCTGCTTCCTCCAGGTAGAATTCTCCTCCCCTTCATCTTTGCCTGCTGTCCTCCTACTTATCCTTCACATCTTGGCATAAACCCGAATTCCTCAAGGAAGCCTTTCAAGTCCTGAAGGGGTGAAGTACATCCAGCATGTAGTTTTATAGAGTTCCATTCTTCCAGAGTCATTGTACATGCTGCATTTCATGAGCTACTGCTCAACAGTCAGTGTGTGCTGCCTTTCTCTGCCCCTAAGACATAACTTCCTTGAGGCCAAGGACCACAGTGACCTTGCTCACTGCTGTACGCTGGGTGCATGCTACAAAGCCATTATAGAAGCTTAACACTGACTCTGTAATGAGGTAGGAGTGAAAATATTCCTATTTTGTTGTGTTAAGTTATATCACAATTGGGTCTTTGAGCTCTCAACTGCTAACGAAAGGAAAACTGCTCACACTGTGTTTCATTATTTGGTATCTTTTAACAACCATCTCAAAGAGCAATTCCCAGCCTTGAGCTCTGACTACATAGCATCATTTACTGTGAGATCTGGATCATGTAAACCGATGGAGACCTGCATGAAATTTTCTTATTTCCCACAGCAGATAGTGATAAAGACATCCTTTTTAACTTTTAGTCTCTTTCATCAAAGTTAAGTCCTTAAGGAAACAGTCTTCTAATCCATTTAGCTATCACTCTGTGATCGAGGGGATAAGGATTAAGATTCATATAAACCACTCTGTGAAAGTAGAAGGAAGAAAACCCATGTTCCAGAACACAAAAACCCTGCTGTGTTATCAGGTTAAGCTAGAGTATATTTGCTGATAGGTGGCATGTGCGCTTAAAGACATGGAGGCAGATTTCAAGGGCAGGCCTTTCATGACGATCTGCTGAGATGATTCATGACCACAGCAAGAACACAGCAACACCAGGATGACAATAACAATCGTAACAGTGATCAGTTACAACACTTCTTGCGCCAGGTACTGGGTGCTGTATGCATTCGATCAATGACTTCGCATCATTGCCCTAAGAGGAAGCTATTCCTGTTATCGCCATTGTACAGATGGGGAAACTGAGCTCAGGAAAGACAGGTACTAACTCAAACCCAGGTATTTTTTCTATGAATCTTGTCTAATCCATCACTGTAACAGCTCTTTGCACTGACTACAGATTCCTTGTCTGCTTATTAATTGAATTTTTTCCATAGCACATCAAATATGACCATTGACTTCCCTTTACAGCGTGATTACTCTAAGATTACTCTTTATCTGATCATTCTATTTATAATGGTAGGTATAGTCACATGGGCTTCCCAGGTGGTGCTAATGGCAAAGAACCTGTCTGCCAATGCAAGAGACATAAGGACTTGGGTTTGATCCCTGGGTTGGGAAGATGCCCTGGAGGTGGGCATTGCAACCCACTCTAGTATTCTTGCCGGGAAATCCCCCACACAGAGGAGCCTGGCAGGCCCCAGTCTAAGGTCGCAAAGAGTTGGACACGACTAAAGTGGCTTAGCATGCACGCACATGGCACCATAGGAAAATTACCAGGAAATTGAAACCTGGATTTAAATTCCATCCCTCTCCTACATCTTGTACAAACCTGGGAAGACAAGAAAATATCTACCCCAGGGTGCTAACACACATCAAAAATATTGTGTATGAAAGCTTAGGATTCAATACAAGTGGACTGACTCTGACTTCACAATGGACCTGAAAAATGACAAATTCCAAAGGGAAATAATCCTGGCACCAGTGTGTTGCACAACAATATCACTTCTGTCATCTGAAGTATTTTTCTAGAAGATGTTGGAAAGTGTCAGGTCAGACAAAGAAAAGAATTGCTTTGGGTCCAGAGTGATAGGACTAAGATAGACCCTCAAGGCTGATAATCAAACAGTGTTAGGTATTTTCTATACAGAGCATTGGAGAAGGCAATGGCCCCCACTCCAGTACTCTTGCCTGGAAAATCCCATGGACGGAGGAGCCTGGTGGGCTGCAGTCCATGGGGTCGCTGAGGGTCAGACCCGACTGGGCGACTTCACTTTCACTTTTCACTTTCATGCATTGGAGAAGGAAATGGCAACCCACTCCAGTGTTCTTGCCTGGAGAATCCCAGGGACAGGGGAGCCTGGTGGGCTACTGTCTATGGGGTCGCACAGAGTCGGACATGACTGAAGCAACTTAGCAGCATCAGCATACAGGGCATTGGTGACCTATAATCCAATGCCTATTGGATTTGAATTTTAAATCTAAAATTTTAAATGTTAATTAGTCATTGACATAGTCTAGACTTAAATTTTCATTAGTCATTGAAAGTCCTACCTTTTACCATTGTTGTTTTATGTATATCCCAAGAATAAGTACATCCTTAGAAAATGTTTAACCTGCTATTAAGAAGAATTTAACATAGGCAGCTATTGGCACTCTCCTCCATTCCATCATAACCTTTCCTGTGCAGTGAAGCACCGGATATCTCATTTTGGTACATGGCTAGATACATTAAAAGAAGTGTCTGTCCAAGTCTCTTAAATCCCTCATTAGACAGAAAACTGTTTTCCATGGACAAAAATACCTTGTGCATCTAATATGTGAAAGCTCTTCTCCAGGCACTTGGCCACTGGATGGAAGAGAGGATGATTCACAAGTAGCTATTAGGATTAAGAAACTTGGTACAGCATCACCCACCCTAACAGACCCAGACCATTTGCCTGTTTAGACCCAGACTATTTATTTGTACAGTTGTCTGTGGGACAGGGTGCTTTTCCACGTGCTCAGTCACTCAGCTGTGGCTGATTCTTTGCATACCCATGAACTGTAGCTTGCCAGGCTCCTGTGTCCATGGGATTATCCCAGGAAGAATACTGGAGTGGGTTGCCATTTCCTCCTCCAGGGGAGCTTCTCAACCCAGGGACTGAACCCACGTCTCCTGCACTGGCAGGCAGATTCTTATCTGCACCATCTGTGGAGCCCACTGTGGGATTTGGTGCCTTTCATAAAGGCTGGTCCCTGGAGCCAGAAGAAGCCATGTTCATGCAGAAGAATCAGAGAAACTGAAAATGACTATTCTTGCCCACTTCCTTGTTAGCAAGCCCCCAAAGCAGTAATAACTGCCAGACACTCTGGAGAAAGAGAGCTTGTCCATGCTCAAGGGACTCTGTGAATGGGCTCCCTGCACTCTCCCCATTCCAAAAGACCCAAATCAGCACTGGTGCAATGACAAAGGACTGATTGATAGATCTAAAAGATCAAGACATAGAGCCCCTGTGGCCAATAGGGAGACTTTTCCAATCTTCAGGTACATTTCAGAGAATCTGGGAAAAATGGTGGCCTGACAGCCGTAAGTCACTTGGTGAACTGGTGCTTATTATTATTGTTAAACATTTTGTGTTAACACTTTGCAATGTATCTAAGCCTAGGCTGAGAGGTCTTGCAAGACCAAGAATATGAATAAAGGGATTTCCCTGGTGGTCCAGTGGTTAAGAAATCCATGTTTCCACTGCAGGAGGTGTGGGTTTTATCCTTGGTCAAAGAACTAAGATTCTGCATGACATGGGAATACAAAAATACAAAACAAAGCTACATCCGCGTTACAACTTCCATTTAAAAAAAAAAGAATATTCATGTCAATGTATGGCAAAACGAATATAGTATTATAAAGCAAAACAAGCTAAAAAATTAAAATTAAAAAAAATTATTGCAAAAGGAAATAAAATCTGGGAATAAATTTAAAAAAAGAACACAAAGTTATATTTAAAGAAATGTCTTCTATGTATAATACATTATAATTCATGATCAGTGTTAAGGCTTCATCAATAAAGTTCTCCAAACCTTGATTTAGTTGTACTGAGGCTGTTTCCAAATGCCTTTTGCCTGTAACAACATGTGGTAGCTTATAATTTCCAAAGGATCACATAGATAAGTCGAAAGGCACAGATTCATGCTGATTTCATGGCTTGGCTCTAATATGACATGATCTTATTCTTTTCCATAAAGCTAATAATTCATTAAGGTAAAACTAAATGTCATTCTGTTGTTTTTGTTGTGCTTTATGAGGTACACAAATCCATAGATAGAAAAATAAAAAGTCTTTTGTCTCTGATAGGTCCCTAAATATGCTCATCTTGAACCCTCTAAGACATGACACAGGATAAAGGAGACAGTAAGGTAAACGATGCTTGCAGACACAGCTCTGAGGTTTCATAACCATGCAGCTCACTAACCCTGATAAACAACAGTCATTTGTATTTTGCTCCAAGAACTTTTCTTCTCTTTCTCTCCAGGGGCAAAAACTTATATGCATAAGAAATCTAATCACTTCAAAAACTACCTAAAACTGTAGACTTCACAGAGGAAGCAAGAATAAAGAGTATAAATACAAGGGAAGAGAGAGGAAGACCTAGTAATGACAGCTGAGAATTGAATTCCCTAAGAAATTATCCAGTTAGGTCAAGATTTGTGGTTCACCATCAGTATCACCAGCCACCTTTCCGCTGGGGACATAGGCATTTGCCAAGATACAGGCTGAGTGCTCTGTCTGCCTACCCCCCAAATACATGCCTGCTCTCATCCCTGACAGATACACAACAGTCTTATTTTGAAAATGTTTCTCAAAGATGCAAGCTCTATCCACAGAGAGGATCCTGTGAGTAACAAGGATGTGTCTGTATTAAATGTTTATCTGTTTAAATATTTACAAGGCTCATACAAGGACTGCAAATCACGGAACAGGGCCAGCCTCATGCCACAGGCCATCCACGTCCACAAAGATGTTTCTTAGAAAGATACAGAATACTTTCACTGAGACATAGGTATATGGAATCAATGTGTCTCCAGGAGTCATTTGAAAGACATGGTGGGACAGTCATGAACAGCCGTGGTCAAAGAAAGCCATCAAGATGGGCCATCTAATGAGAAAATAAAAAGAATTTCTTCATTCTACAGTGAGATCTCCCCTACAACACAGACTCCTCAGTTACACAGTTGGGCAGATCTTGGAGCATCTTTATTCTCCAAACTCAGAGGACTGGTGGTGGGTAAGGACCACTGAAAGTCAAAGTGAAGTCGCTGAGGCGTGTCCGACTCTTTGCGACCCCGTGGACTGGAGACCACCAGGCTCCTCTGTCCATGGGATTCTCCAGGCAAGAATACTGGAGTGGGTTGCCATTTCCTTTTCCAGGGGATCTTCTCAACCCAGGGATCAAGTCCAGGTCTCCCACATTGCAGGCAGACGCTTTAACCTCTGAGCCACCAAGGACCACTGAGGGTGGATTAAAAAAAGGGGAAATGTCATCATGCATCTCCATAAGCTTTGATCCGGATCTAACACCCTGATCCTATCAGCTCATTCAGTGGCCTAGAGATGGTGTGATCTCTCAACCTGTGAGTGTTCATGCATGCGTCACCCACTGCATCATAAAAGGACATCTGTCGTTAAGGACAGCTACAACTACCGGCCATGCCATCATCAAAACACAAGCACATATGAAACCTCAGCTACCATTTTCCATCCCTACAGACCACCACAACACTAATGAACTCACTCAGAGACCGTGTGGTACAAATGCATATGAGGAGCCAGAAACAGTCAGTAAATGTTCTCATGGAAAATGAATTAAGTGAGAAAATAAAACCTTATCTGGAGAGACTGAGAGAGCGTAAGACACTGAGAACCTTGAAGGCCATGTGAAAAATGTTCTTGACTCTAAGTTGGTCAGAAAGCACTGAAAGTCTGTTTGTTTGTTTATTTGGCTATCTTGGGCTCAGTGGTTGTGGCATGTGGGCTTAGTTGCTCTGCAGCATATAGTATCTTTTCTTTTTTTTGGAAGTCTTTTTTTTTAATTTTTTATTTTTACTCTATTTTACTTTACATTACTGTATTGGTTTTGCCACACATTGACATGAATCCACCATGGGTGTACATGAGTTCCCAATCCTGAACCCCCTCCCACCTCCCACTCCATATCATCTCTCTGGATCATCCCCGTGCACCAGCCCCAAGCATCCTGTATCCTGTATCGAACATAGAGTGGTGATTCATTTCTTACATGACAGTATACATGTTTCAGTGCCATTCTCCCAAATCATCCCACCCTCTCCCTCTCCCACAGAGTCCAAAAGTCCATTCTATACATCTGTGTCTCTTTTGCTGTCTCTCATAGAGGGTTATCATTACCATGTTTCTAAATTCCATATGTATGTATTAGCATACTGTATTGGTGTTTTNACAGAGTCCAAAAGTCCGTTCTATACATTTGTGTCTCTTTTGCTGTCTTGCATAGAGGGTTATCATTACCATGTTTCTAAATTCCATGTATATGTATTAGCATACTGTATTGGTGTTTTTCTTTCTGGCTTACTTCACTCAGTATAATCGGCTCCAGTTTCATCCATCTCATTAGAACTGATTCAAATGTATTCTTTTTAATGGCTGAGTAAGACTCCATTGTGTATATGTACCACAGCTTTCTTATCCATTCATCTGATGATGGATATCTATGTTGTTTCCATGTCCTGGCTATTATAAACAGTGCTGTGATGAACATTGGGGTACATGTGTATATAGTTCTTAACCAACAAGGGGTCGAACCTGCATCCCTTGCATTGCAGGGCAGATTCTTACCCTCTGGACCACCGGGGAAGTCCCCATAGAAGGGTTTAAAGTAGGCTGGTAACAGCTTCACAGATGACTGGTTGATAGGAGAAGATGCACTGAGTTAGGGCCTCATGCAAAAGATGACGTCCCTCCTTCATGAAGTGCATACCAAAAAATGATGAACGTACCTTTTTCTGAGGGTCATCCCACCTCAACTAGAAATTCTCTGAAGGAAATACCTCATCTTAACCTCTGACCTCCTCAGGGATGGCCTAAATGGATGAGCTGTTTATTCATACAAATCCTCTAAACGGGGAAACAGGAGGCTTAACTGTTTTCTCCCATAGAAATTAGATCACTATACAACCGATCTGTTTGTAGAGTTCTGAAGCCTTGGTCTCTACAAAACCATTTTCCATCTTGAGACAGCAAGTCAGGAGAGGACCCATGATGTTTTACTGTCTCTGGGAAACTTTACCTTGAAGATAATCTTTCTTGTGTTTCCTGCTGACAAGGACCCTTCCTTTCTACTGCTTCATTAGTCCTATTCAAGTCTGGACAACACCTCTCTCTACAACCAAACTGGAAGCAGGCTCTTTGGACCCCAGCTAGACTCCATCCTTAGTCATGATCCTTAAGAGCAAAATATTAGCAGGAATCCTAAATGGGTTTAACCAGATTCCCCACTCTCAGTATCTGACCACCTTGCATGTCTGATTGGATTCCTCATCCCCTCTCCCCCAACCCAAACAATGTCTGATCATCCTGGCCTACCTTTACCAAGAGTCTGGTCAAGTCAGTTTAGCCATGATCTCATCTCTCACTGCTGCTTCCTCTCAGTCATTTTCCATCCATTGATCTCTATTCCACTTCATGTCTATTAATTCCTCTGATTTCTCTCCCCTGCCTCAAAACCCCACTGCACTGGTGTGCACACTTGTCACAATATTCTCCCTAAAGAGAGTCTGCCTTTCCATTCTTTTTTGCTTTCTTTTTTTTTAAAATATAAATTTATTTATTTTAATTGGAGGTTAATTACTTTACAATATTGTATTGGTTTTGCCATACATCAACATGAATCCGCCACAGGTATACATGTGTTCCCCATTCTGAACCTCCCTCCCTCCTCCCTCCCCGTACCATCCCTCTGTGTCGTCTCAGGGCTTTTCCATTCTTTAACTGTGTCATGAAGACTTTTTTCATTATTAATATGTAAGAGGAGTTATTTTCAAAGAGCCAAGTCAAAACTTGCCCTCTAAGGAAAAAAAGTTCATAATTTCTGATGAGAAAATACTGGCCTGGAGGGATTGAATTTGGATAGATTTTAATATTAAGATGTGTGTAGAATACACTCTAACTAGAATCTTCAATTGAGATATTTTGAGCTCAGGATACACTTAGCCCAATATCCTATACTGTCGTCAACACAATATTCCCTATTCACTGAGAGCCTTTAGTGTAAACAACCAATAAATATTTGTTGACAGTCAGAAACCTGGGAGATATAAAGTCTTTCAGCTGTCACTGATAATCTAAATGCATATTTTATTTTCACAGACAGGGAAAAGAACAGATACATTTCAAAAAGATTTCCAACAAGATTTAAAGAGCAAACAAAAAGGGTTTCTGGTTTACTATAAGGGAACTGAAATATTCAATTAATGAAAACATGCTATTTAATGTAAAATTTTTTTCATCTATGTTTTTCCCCATTAGTGAACAAAGTTTATTTTCCTATAGCATACAAATCCTTTACAAATGTCTTTTTAAGCATGCTAAAGCATAAAGATAAGGCCAAAAGTGAAAGACAAATGAGATATAAGGAAATTTAAATGAAGGGAAAAAAAAAAACTTGGACCAGAAAGATGTTATCATGATTTCAAATAGGTATGAAATCAATGGGGTGTTGAAGACACCCAAGGTCCTTATGTTCTGAAAAGAATCATGAAGCNTATACCATCTTCACATTTTTTCCATAAATCTAAAACCATCTTGAAAAATAAATGACTTTTTAAAAGAAACTAAACAACCTGTGCTATTTGAAGAATGACATTAAAACAGGCATTTAGATAAGAAAAAAATCTCAATTATAATAAAGATACAGGACCTCTGGGTAAAGAAAATAGAGTGATGACTGGTAACAGAATCTTCTTCCTCCAAAATATAATTAAATTAACAAAAAACAGTATCCGCTGCAAAAAACTTCTCCACTATCAAATAATCAAGAGGGAAGCGGGGATTTAATATCATGAAATTTAAGTAAATTGGCATCCAAACAAATACATATAAAATCAAATAGCAGAGTTAAGAAGGCAGTGCCAGCCCCTGTCTTAACTGCCACCCCTGAGATGACAAAATATGATTTGAAAATATCCTGATAACATTCACTAGTACCCTAGGAAATTAACTACTATGTGAGTTTCATTATCTTTTCCCCACTCTGTCTGAGTAGCGGTAGAAAACGATTCTGGGGCTGATATACTCTGAAAAAAGAAAAACTTCAGTTTGTNTGCCACCCCTGAGATGACAAAATATGATTTGAAAATATCCTGATAACATTCACTAGTACCCTAGGAAATTAACTACTATGTGAGTTTCATTATCTTTTCCCCACTCTGTCTGAGTAGTGGTAGAAAACGATTCTGGGGCTGATATACTCTGAAAAAAGAAAAACTTCAGTTTGTTGGTTTTTAAAAAATTTTAGTTGGATGATAACTGCCTTACAATGCTGTGTTGGTTTATGCCAAACAACAATGCATATCAGTTATGTGTGTGTGTGTGTGTGTGTGTATATATATATATATATATATATATGTATATCCTCCACTCTTGAGCCTTCCCCTGTACCCCCTAGAAACTTCAATTCCTAATTGGAGAAATGATCCGACAGCTGAGAGTATTCCCTTCCCCATGGGGCACATTCTCTGAAGAGTATAAAAACTTCCAGTCTAGGGCATTTTATATGATCTCAGAACACAGACTGGAGCCACAACTGACAGAACCCACACCACACCACATACTCCTCTTCTTCATCATCATCCCTTCAAATACAGAAGAGGAGTTAAAGCTAATGCAATAGAGCAACGGCCATAGACCCACAGGACTGAAAGGCAGACCAATCCACAATACTATACAAGAGAAAAGAGAAGGCAAGGAAGATACAAAAACACACACACACAAAAAGTACAACATATCAACAGAAAAATCCATCACCCTAAAAATGAGGGAAAAAGGTAAAAAGTTGTGTGTGTGTGTGTATACATGCACACACACACACACACACATACACACACATCTATAGTTACAGATATGAGAATAAGTAAAATGGAACTCAACCCACAAAAGAATATGACCCAAAGAAGAGAACATTCCACAAGTGCTTTACTCCATGGAAAACTATAGTAAAAACATCAGCTCAATAAAAACAAGACTCCCAAGAGGATATGAAAGAACAGAGAATGAGAATAAAAATGAAGACTAAAGAAACAAATTGAAGACAAAAAGTATTATCACAACAGGACCAATAAATAAGTTGGAAATAAAAAACAATCATAAAAGATAACTGAAAAGTGTTTTTTTCTCTACAAAGAATCCAACTTAATTACATGTTGTTTCTGATGTAAATTAATCGATACATACAACCCAAGAAGTATCATACAACAGAGGAATGTTTTCCTAAAATAGTGATTTTAAAAAAAACCTGACTCTAAAAGAACATAGTCCACCCAACAGGGATTTTACAGAGAATGTTCAACACTGAATTCTCCTTTAGATTAACATATATTCCAAACAGAAAATGAATTCAGTTCTTATTATTCAGGGGAAAAAAAAATAATGGGCTGGGAGAAAAAGTCAGTCTAGCTGCACAATTTTCCAGAAGCGACAAGAAAACAGTGGAAATGGTGGTTTTATAAAAGAATGTTAACATTCTATCCTTCAAAAATGTAAAAATTATATATAATAAAAAGTAGAAGTTTGGGGAGGGAAGATTGAAAGGTGCCCTCGTTTATTGTCAGGGTACAAGATATAAGAGGGAATTCTGTCATTAACTTCAAACATTCCGTGTTTTCCTATCCTAAGTTCTCAGCCTTAGAAAGATCTTTCAGGAATAAATGAATCATCAGCTTACTAAGTGCCAAGGTCTGGATCTGAGTATAAATGTACACATGCTAAAGTTGAGGGTTATTTCTACCCCATTCCACCATATTTTCCCCATCATTTCTGAGTTAAAACATTTGCTTCCAGAGCATGCATATGAAAACTGGACATCCTGTCAAGGAAATTAAATGGATATCATATAAATACAAATTTATTTATTAGCACAGTTTGATTTATTACTTTAGACGAAGGGTTGGCAAACTTGAAAAGGGCCAGAAAGTACTTTAGTCTTGACAGTCACAATTACTCAGCTCTGCTACTGCAACACAAAAACAGCCACAGACTTTAAGGACATGAACAAGTGTGACAGCTGAGTTACAACAGGACTTCATATATAAAAACAGGAAGCAGGTAGCCCATGGGTGGGAAGTGGTACATCTTGCTCCAGACCTTAACTTTGTGCATAGCATGCCAGAAAAAAAGTGAAAATTTTTAAAAATATTTTTTAAAGGCACTCTAAACTTTTGTCTACATTTTGTGACCGATGTTTATTGATGAAGTATGTGTACTTAGTTAACATCTAAGGAGTTAAATGGCTGGCATCAGAAGAAGAAAAATTGATCTTTGTGGCTGAGCAGGTATTTCTGTCAGTGCCAAGGTCTGATTAATGCATAACACATCCACAATACACACTACTGGGAAGCAGGAGGTCAATAGGCAGAAAACGTTCCATGTTTAAATGTTCTTGTTTTGCCTTCAAATTTCAATTTTTATTTCAAGTTCTACTCTCCAAAAATAGAGCATACTTAAAATTAATGTATTTCTGTCCTTTTATATGCATCACTTTAGACAATAATATATTAACAGTTTTATGTCCTAATTTTTATACAACATTGTATTATAAATAATTCTTATACAATTGAAACATTTATAAACATTATGATTTAAAATAAATGCATGAAGCTCTATCATATATTAATTTTAAGATTGATTTATTCATCTAGTATATTGGCTATTTGCTATTCCACTTTATCCCTATAACATAAGGTTTAAATTACCATCTTTTTACTTAAATCTTTTTGGTATCTGTAATTTTTTAGAAAGTTGCTCAGTCGTGTCTGACTCTTTGTGCAATATACATTTCAAAATTCCTTTAAATCTTTATCTCTAGTATTATATATGAGGTTCCTATAAAAATCTGCAGTTATATATGCTTATCTGATAATTAACATCAGATATCATTAAAAATATTTTTTAAATTGTTTAAAAACCATCTCGATTACAAAGTACCCTGGACTCCATCCAATATAAGCCATGGATCACAGGGTTAAAACAAAGTTTAACTGTTGTCCTATGGCAAGAAATAAGGCATTTATTTGCTTTAGGTTTGGGGCTACAGAAGTAAGCACCACAGCAAAATCTCAGAGCAGCAAAATTAATCATCATGGACATTTCATTGTCAGTGAACATAAATCAAAAGGCAAGCACTCTTCCTCCCTGAGTGATATGAAACCAGCAAAAACATGGAGAGAGAAATCTGATGCTTGTCAGTGGCTGATAAGTATTTTTCACTCCTCCTATAAACAAGTAGGAGAAACTTACACATGAATACCTTCTATCTTGTGATTGATTTTTTCCACCAAGTATCACTCACACAGAGAAAAACTGGACCTGAAGCTTTTCCCCCGCATCCTGGTGTAAAAATGTCAAAAGATAAAATAATCTAAATATCAATATAAATTGCTCGAGAATCCAGGAATACATTCAACATCAAATGATGATGGCCAATTCAACTGCTTAGAAACACTGTCAGTTTCAAACCAAACATGTGGGAGACCAAAGTTTACCATTTTTTGAGTAGCTGCAAATACTAGAAATGGTACAGAAACTTTCTCACAGACCTAGATTAGAATTCCATCTCTGCTAGCTATTGCTGTGTGATTTGGGACAAGTAACCTATTCAAATCTGTTTCCGTTACAGCTAAATGGGGGAAATAGTTATATCATAGTCTGTAATTAAGGATAAGCAAGATAATATACTCCTAAGTGACTACTATGAGTCCTAGAAAATAAATCTCAGTCAATATCAGTTTAATCAGAAGCTCGCCCAAGATTCAAAGGATCAAAAACTTGTATCCACCTCAATAATTTCATGTAACTCAATGAAAGCAAAAGTAAACTTTGCTTTTTTTTATTTCACTAGCTTAAACTGGCTTAGAACTTATTCTAAATTATAAGAGCCCTAATTAGGATGCTTCTGTAACTCTCTTTAATTACCTTCAACACAGAACTAGATAAATAACTTTAAATCCTCATAAGCAAATTTATGCTTCAGGACAGCCCTGATCAAAGTGAATTTTCCTAGGAGTTGCCAAACCTCACATTTTTCAACCTGTGTTTATAAAACTCAGACATCATTTCATTGAACACATTTTATAAGCTTTATTATTGCTTCTTTCACTTTTATTAAAGAAGAAAAAATATTACAATCCCCATAAAGAGCATCTTAAGTGTTCCCTAGAGTAAGCAGACATAGCACTGTCTGAGCTACTTAATGAATTCATCAGAGTTGGGTATTATGTACATATATTATGGATTTGTTAAAAATGGATGCTGTTGACTTGAAAACAGGGCTTTAGTGGAGAAAATTTCCATTTGAACTATTTGAAAAACAGACACTAAGGTGCTTCCCTAGTGGCTCAGTGGTAAACACTCTGCCTGCCAATGCTGGAGAAAGGGGTTCGATCCCTAGTTGAGGAAGATCCCCCCTGCCATGGAGCAACCAAGCCTGGGCATTGCAACTACTGCGCTCTAGAGCCAGGGAACTGCAGCTCCTGAAGCCTGAATGCCCTAAAGCCATGCTCCACAACAAGAGAAGCCACAGCAATGAGGAGCCTGCTCACCACAACTTACAGAGTAGTCCCCGCTCACTGCCACTAGAAAAAGCTCTGTGCAACAACAAAGATCCAGCACAGTGAAAAATAAATAAATTTAAAATTATTTTTTAAAAAGGCTTGAAGAAGTCTCGTATATTTTTAAGAGATAAAATAAAAATAGACCTTACAATATCTTCCTGACAGGTAAGCAAGATGATAGGGAATCTACTGAAGCCCATTATACAAATTCACTGCTGGACTTTATGAGCCAAAAATAGGCCAGGTGGCTGCAGAATATGGGAGCAGAAGACAGTTCCAACCTGCTTACAATCACTGCTGTTCACTGTCACACAGGAAGAATCCCTATGTGTATTAACCATGGCTTCCTTTTATAATTGTATGGACATCAGAACAAGTTCTTCCAAAAGTAGAGCCTGAGTCACTGACTTGAGTAGAATGCTCTGTTAAGAAAACACTCTCAGAAGAAACCAGTAAGGCAGGGAAGAAAGGAGGTTAGAAACAGAAGACAGGCAAGAAGTATGGCCTTCAGGTAAAAAGATGGTTGGATGGCAGCACCGACTCAATGGACACGAGTTTGAGCAAGCTCCGGGAGTTGATGATGGACAGGAAGCCTGGTGTGCTGCAGTCCATGGGGTCGCAAAGAGTTGGACACAACTGAGCAACTGAACTGAACTGAAAAGGAACTGGTAACTGATGTCTCAGAGCCTTCCCTCTGGAGTCCAGGGAGCTGGGCTTTTGTGCTAACACATTAGAAAGTGGAGGAGGAGAGAGGTGGTGAATATTCAAACACCTCTGATTCTCCCCAAGGGACAGGGGGACTGCAGGACCCAGGAACCCTCCTCTGAAGTTCACAAGTATTTGCTTTAGCAAATACTGGGGAAAAGACTCAAGGAGATGCAGAAGGGAGAGTCTAATTCTTAAATCTAAAAACAAATTTTGTTTTGTTTCATTTACCTCTTTGTCTGTTGTACCACAAGGCATCTAGGATCTAGTTCCCTGACCAGGGATTGAGCTGATGCCCCCTGCAGTGGAAGCACAGAGGACCACTAATCACAGGGCCACTAATCCCCTGGACCACCAGGAAAGCTCCTGGAGATCATTTTAGAAAAGTGTTTCGATCATAAAAATATGGCTTCCTCAAAGGTAAAGTTTCTCTTCTTTCCTTGGAGTTATTTCTCTCTGTCATCTTCATCAAGCCATTCAGTACGTTTATTAGTTACCTAGGAAAACTGAGGACCCTTCTCTATCATAATGAGTTCAGTGGATGAGTTCGCAAGGGGATTAACTTGCTGTTCACTGATCTGTTTCCTGGTCACACAGTGATTCAAGTTGATCCCAATTCCCCACAAAAGGAGGGGAAGCTGTTTTGAGCAAATACGCTTAACTCCTTAGGACAAAATTCAAAATGCATTTCCTACAGGTAATCAATCAGTGACCTTAGGTGGCATCTTAATCTGTAGACAAGTAATTTCATTTCAAAGAGAGTAACTCATCAGCAGGAATTTAAAGTGGGAGAGCAGACTTTTCTGAAAAGTCATCAATATTTATGTGATGACGTTCCCAGCCCTCAGCAACCTCACCTCTATAAATCCCAAATAACTCCATGCTCCTCTCTGCCGGCTGCAATATTCCTCTAATAATGACCAGTTGAGGCAAAAGTTACCATTTATTTGTGGATCCTTGGTTGAACTGAAGAAGTCACCTACCTAGTTCCCCAACAAATGTTTGCACTCAGCAAGTGAAATAGTACTCCCCCCTTTCATTGTCTGTACAGCTGAGCACTAGCACATACTGTTTTCATATGTAATTGTGTCATGTCTCTGCAAAGCACAGATACTCTTGGTGAATGGAGAATATATATGGTGATGCTGAATATATCTTTCAACATCAAAAATATGGACCAAAATTGATTGAGAACATCTGCTCTTTCAATCAACATTTTTAGGATCTTCTCAAGTTCCTACTTTGTTATTTTGAGGGATATATATATATATATATTTCTTGAGTTGCTCAGTCATTAAGTCATGTCTGACCATTTGCAACCCCATGAACTGCACCATGTCAGGCTTCTCTGTCCATCCCTATCTCTCTGAGTTTTGTCAAACTCATATCTATCAACTCAATAATGCCATCCAACCATCTCATCTTCTGTCGCCCGCTTCTTCTCTTGCCCTCAATTTTTTCCAGCATCAGGGTCTTTTCCAATGAGTTAGCTCTTTGCACCAATGGCCAAAGTATTTGAGCTTCAGTATCAATCCTGCAAATGAGTATTTAGGGTTGATGTCCTTTAGGATTGACTGGTTTGATTTCCTTGCAGTCCAAGGGACTCTCAAAAGTCTTCTCCAATACCACAGTTCAAAAGCATCACTTCTTCAGTGCTCAATCTTCTTTATGCCCCAGCTCCACATTCACACATGACTACTGGAAAAACCATAGCTTTGACTATAATGGACCTTTGTTGACAAAGTGNTTTAGGATTGACTGGTTTGATTTCCTTGCAGTCCAAGGGACTCTCAAAAGTCTTCTCCAATACCACAGTTCAAAAGCATCACTTCTTCGGTGCTCAGTCTTCTTTATGCCCCAGCTCCACATTCACACATGACTACTGGAAAAACCATAGCTTTGACTATAATGGACCTTTGTTGACAAAGTGATATCTCTGCTTTTTAATAAACTTTCTAGATTTGTTATAATTTTTCTTCCAAGGTGTGTCTTTTAATTTCGTGGCTACAGTAATCATTCGCATTGATTTTGGAGCCCAAGAAAATGAAATCTGACACTATTTCCACATTTCCCCTATCTATTTGCCATGAAGTGATAGGACCGGATTCCATGATCTTAGTTTTTTGAATGCTGAGTTGTTAGCCAGCTTTTTCACTCTCCACTTTCACATTCATCAAGAGGCTCTTAACGTCCTCTTCACTTGCTGCCATTAAAGTGGTATTATCTGCATATTTGGAGTTGTTGATATTTTGAGGGGGGAGTATAATTGCTTTACAATGTTGTTTTGGTTTCTGCTGTACAATGAGTTGAATCAGCTTTGTATACGTGTATCTCCTCCCTCTTGGAGCTCCCTCCCACCACCCATCCCATCCCTCTAGGTCATCACAGAGCACCAAGCTGAACTGCCTGTGCTATATTCTAGCTATGTTTTACACATGATAGTGTATCTATGTCACTCCTAATCTCCCAATTTGTCACACACTCCTCTTCCCGTCCCATGTCCTAGTTTGAATAATACTTTTATAATTTCCCATATTACAATTCCTTCCTTCATACATTTTCATTACTGTACTTTTTACCTGTCTTCCCAAATATCTTGTGTAACAGACCTAATATTTTGACAAACTCACAACTATTTTCTACCATAAAAATAAGCCTATATTTTTTCTGGGGTTGGGACAAAGAGGCCTGCTTTGAATCTTTTGCAAATAGCCCCATTCTTCAAAGCAAAACTTTAACTTGTCAAGGTCCTATAAGAAGAAAACATGGAATGAGTTGGGGCAGACCCAAAATACTTTCTTCACAGACTTAAACCAATAGCTAACAATGAGTGTAATGAGAATAGCAGAAAACCACAGGGATCAGGTTAAGCTATGACACTGAGCCACACTTTTTGAATATGTTTACAACATATTCTTATTATATGTATGTTTCAGTGAAATGCAGGCTTTTAATAAAATGGAGCCAAACATTTCATAAAAAGTTAGGGAGCTGATATCTAAAGCATGCAATTTTCTAAATTGCTGTAATTGAAGTTATTGTTAGGTTTCAAGAGAGATGACTTCAGGAGATCCCTAATTGGTCCCCAAGCAAGCCAAGATTTCACCAGATAATAATTGCTCCCATTAACACATGCTCCCTATAAGCCCCCAGAGAAAACTGCTTGTTTCCAGGTTAGTGAAGATGCCAAACCTTTCAGTCCTCTATGTTCCTGATGGTGAGTTGATTCCAAAGAGAAGAAGGTTCACATATACTTGTTCCTAGAAGACCACCACAGGTTCTTCTAGGTGTTTGGTGAATAGGTGGAGGAGACAACCAACAATTCATGACATTAAATTCAGGAAGCTTTCCAGGGGCATCAGAGACACTGACAGCTATATAATTATGTTGTTTACAAAGATGTTTCATAAGTAATTAAATCGCTGTACTAAAATAATTTCTATATATGTGATTGCTGAAGAAGCCAGGCACAGAAACAGAAGCCTGGTTGCACATATCCTGCTCAGGCTTAATGACTTTATTGAACAGAGATTGTGTTTGCCTCTGTGAACTTGCCTAGACATGTACTGTCAAAGATATCTACACATAAAACCACCATAAAACCAAACTCTAACCCACATCCCACATGCCATGATCAAGAGTCCTTTAGTGGGGCCAAAGATATCTGGGTAGGTAAACTCAGAGATGAAATGAGGGTGAAAGATGTGGTTGATAGAAAATCCTGACAGAATATACATTTCTGTAATTATATTAGAATACTTCTTGCTGTGACACAAAATGACCATATATTTAGAGGAAGACAAGAAAATAAAAAGAAATGGAGAGGGGTTGGTCCTAAGATGGCAGAGGAATAAGATGGGGAGACCACTGTCTTCCCCACAAATTCATCAAAAGATCATTTGAACGCTGAGCAACTTCCACAGAACAGCTTCTGAATGCTGGCAGAGGACACCAGGCACCAAGAAAGGCAGCCTATTGTCTTCAAAAGGAGGCAGGACAAAATATAAACAACAAAAAATGAGACAAAAGAAGAGTTAGGGATGGAGACCCGTCCTGGGGACGGAGTCATGAGGGAGCACACGTTTCCAAAAAAGCAGGAAACCTCTCACTGGCAGGTCGGTGGGGAATTTTGGAATCTCAGAGGGCAATATAACCAGGAGGAAAAAAAACCCACAGAATATGCTCCTAACCCCAACTCCCAGTGGAAAAGTAGCCCAGACACTCATGACCGCCACCAGCAAGCAGGGGCTGGACAGGGAGGCTCGGGTTGCATGCTTAGGTTAAGGACCAGGCCTGAATGCCCCAAGGACAATCTGAGAGAGCTAATATGAGACAGTAACCCAAACTGTGGGATAGCCAGAGAGGGGGAAAAAAAATAAGAGAGAACTTTCCCATGAAAAGCTCTAACCTAAGGCACAGCCTGGCTGGCTCACAGAACAAAGGATTGAGTGAATATCAGAGGAGAGCTAGCTGGCTGCAGACTAGTCCCCCTACTCCCCAGCAGGAAGCAGAGAGGCAGCCAGAAGGCAAGGGGCAATCTTGGCCCCAGAGATGGCATCCTCCACCAAACTGCGAGCAGGCTCCCAGTCGCTAACCAAGTCTTCCTGGGATCCTAGATGGTTGACATCTGCCAGGAGGGTCACAGCCTGAGATCAGCTCCCCAGAGGAGACACATAGCACACCTGAGACAGTGCCCTTGCGGTGCGCCCAGGAAACGAGTGGCAGGTACCAGGGAGGTGACAAGATGCACCGCCTACCTGGGGCAGTGCACTCACCAAGCACCGGTTGCCTGAGCTGCTCGGACCTGGGAAGGGCACAAAATGCATGCCCAACCGAGTCTGTGCCTTTGTGGAATACCTGAGAACCTGAACGGCTTAGACCTGGGAAGTGTACGAAATGCAGGGCCTGCTTTGGACAGTTCCCCTGCAGAGCAATCTGGAGCCTGAGCAGTGTAGACCAGAAAAGCACATGCACCATGAGCTGGGGCAAACCCAGTGTGGTCCAGACTCTGCAAGCACTCCCCATAGACAACAGTGATATTTGTTTGCAGTGTTCCTCCCCCTGCCCAACACACTGAACAAGTGAGCCTAAATAAGTGACCACCTTTGCCTCCTTGTGTCAGGGTGGAAATTAGACACCAAAGAGACTTGCAAACAGAGGAAGCCAAAATAAACAAAAAAGAGGGAACTGCTCTGGAAGTGACAGGTGCAACAGATTAAAACCCTGTAGTTAACATTGACTAAGCATTGGAAGGGGCCTATAGACCTTAAGAAGAAGTATTATCTGGAACAAGGAACTATCTGAAACTGAATTGACCCCACACTGCCCTCAATAATTCCAGAGAAATCCCTAGATATATTTTTACTATTATCATTTTTTAAATTTTTATTTTTAAGTTATTTATTACTCCTTTAATTTTCATTTGTATAACCTATTACCTTCACAAAAAAAGACTATATTTTTAAAGCAAATTTCATATATATATATATTTTATAATTTCTGTTTTGATTTTGTTTTGTATCTTTAATATTGCAATTTTGAGAGTCTAACCTCTACTCTAGATTTTTAATCTTTGCTTTTTGGTATTTGTTATCAATTTTGTACCTTTAAGAATCTAATCTTCAGTACCCAGTTTTACTTAAGGGTATGATTATGAAGATGACATCAACCTTATGGCAGAAAGTGAAGAGGAACTAAAAAGCCTNAGAAATTGAAGTACAGGACTTGCCTGGGGGCCCCGGGGTTAAGATTTTGCCTTCCAGATCCCTGCCCCAAGAAGACTCCACATGTTGAAGGGCAACTAAGCCCTTGAGCTCTAGAGCCCATACTTGGCAACGTGAAAAGCCACCAGAATGATAAGTCCACGCCCTGCAACTAGAGAATAGCCCCCACTCGCCACAACTAGAGGAAA
This sequence comes from Neotragus moschatus, assembly GCA_006410615.1. Classification (NCBI taxonomy): domain Eukaryota; kingdom Metazoa; phylum Chordata; class Mammalia; order Artiodactyla; family Bovidae; genus Neotragus; species Neotragus moschatus. The sequence goes on from SJYA01002715.1 coordinate 21,243, forward strand.
GCCCGAGGGTAGCAATGACCCAGCACAGCCAAAAATAAAAAAGAAAGAAAGAAATCCAAGTATAGAGAAGTAAACTCATCAGCTCAACATCCCACAGCAAGTTCTAGAGTCAGGTCTTCCGGTCATCAGCCCTTGGCCCTGTCTCTGCATGATCTCCTGCACTGNGCCCTGCAACTAGAGAATAGCCCCCACTCGCCACAACTAGAGGAAAGCCCGAGGGTAGCAATGACCCAGCACAGCCAAAAATAAAAAAGAAAGAAAGAAATCCAAGTATAGAGAAGTAAACTCATCAGCTCAACATCCCACAGCAAGTTCTAGAGTCAGGTCTTCCGGTCATCAGCCCTTGGCCCTGTCTCTGCATGATCTCCTGCACTGTCCCAGGTTTCCCGCGATATTTAGAGATCTATCTCCAGAGTATGTTGTTAATGTATTTCTCTGGATCACAATGCTACATGGTGCCTTTTGTGGACACAGTAAAGTTCACAAGCCATGACAGAAGGCTTGCAATCTAAGAAAGTCAAACCTCTGGAAAATTACATGTCACCTGCCCTGCTTTCTCGCTCATCAGTGTAACTCGCTATAGCACTTTTCACTTCAACCTATTGTTTCCATTTGTGCAAACTCTAACTTTTCCAAAGTGTTTTCACTGATTGCCAGAAGTATAAGTTACAATAAAGTTGCTTTACATACTAAGGTTAACATTTAAAATTAAATATAGAGGGAACTGTTCATGCATGACAAAACTACTAAGAACATCCCAAGCAAAGAGGGTCAGAGACATCAGTAGTAGCGTCTTAAGATGGAAAACCCAAGAATTCCAATTCTAAATCCTATAACTATTGTAGGAATATGAAGACAAAAGATCTATATTCTTCTAAGTTTGTGGAATGGTTGGGGCATTTTGTAAAACAGATTTTCTACAGAGTTATTATCCATCGTATATTTTCTAAGTCCTCTTCTTTCAGCTGAACCTTTTAGAAGAAGAAACCCTTGGAGAAAGAGGCAGCAGAGGAAGGCAAAGGAGTAAATAGAAATATAAACTAAGCTGCTTCTCAGACCATCAGACCCTGGTAAAACTGATAGAACTGAGTGAGGCTGGGCAGGTTCTAAGAACTGAAAAGACTGAGGCCAGTTCAATGACAGGATTCAATTGAGACTTTTCATGGTCCCTTGTGGTATAGCTAAGCCATAAATCAAAAGTCATGGGGATGGGGGAACTTTGTAACCACATGTGAGAGGCAGTAGACCATATTAATAGGGTTCTAGGCAGTGGTTAAATCAACATCAACACCTTCTAAACAACTCTGAATTTTAGTTCTATTTTTTTTTAAACAGAAGAATGGGTAGTGAGCACTGATTGAGACTTGACTCACTATGGCTTAAAAGAATAGCAACCATTAACCGAAAGTGTATGTTATTTTTAATTTTCCTTCTCCTCTTGGACCTTTCATTTTGTTTTTAATGGTTGAATTACTTATCTCAAACTGTGAAGCTCAATTCCAGCTTCCCATAAGAATACCAGGGGAGTTTCAGAAAATAATAGAGGCCAAGTCGCAACCCAAACCAATTAAAGGAAACTCTCTCTCCTGGTGGTCCAGTGGTTAAGATTCTGCCTTCCAAAGCAGGGGGTACAGGTTCAGTCCCTGGCTGGAGAACTAAGATCTCATGTACCAAAGGGTACAGCCAACAATAAACATAAATAAATAAAAAGAAGGAAAGTCTCTGTAACTGGGCTTCCTTAGACGGTTCTGACATGCAGCCTGGTTTGAGGAAGTCTTCTCTGTGAACATCTTCATAAGAGTTAAACAATAGCTAGTCTTATTTCTTCTCTCCACACAACACCAAGATATATTTTCTATAGAGGAACTCAATGATACTTTCAACTCACAAAGGAAAAATTGTAGACAGGTTAAAATATAAACCCTGGCATCAGACTACCTAGGTCCAAATCCCCCGGCTTACCATTTATTAACCAGGTGAGCAACCAGATTAAGTCACCCTTACTCCCTGTGTTCACCTCCTTCCTCAGTAAAAGGAAGAGAATCCTTTTACTTACAAAATAATATTAATTCCTACCATGAATAATACTAATAATATTATTAAATATCATTGTATAATATACTATTTAATACATATATTATTTAATATATATTAAATGTAATGATAATAATAATTCCTACCATTAAAAAGGAAACACTATTATTATTTCCAAACTTCTCTTGTACACAGTATGGTATAATGGCTGAAAATGTAGAATTCTAATCTGTGATCCTGCAAAAGTGATCTATATCTCCTGGTTATCCATAAAATGGAGATAATATTATGGTTTTCATAGGGACTTCCCTATGACCCAGTGNATAATATGCTATTTAATACATATATTATTTAATATATATTAAATGTAATGATAATAATAATTCCTACCATTAAAAAGGAAACACTATTATTATTTCCAAACTTCTCTTGTACACAGTATGGTATAATGGCTGAAAATGTAGAATTCTAATCTGTGATCCTGCAAAAGTGATCTATATCTCCTGGTTATCCATAAAATGGAGATAATATTATGGTTTTCATAGGGACTTCCCTGTGACCCAGTGGTTAAGACTTTGCCCTCCAACGCAGGGGGTGCATGTTCGATCCCTGATCGGGGTAGCTAAGATCCCACATGCCTCATGGCCAAAATATGAAACCAAAGTAATACTGTAACAAATTAAATAAAGACTTTAAAACTGGCCCACGTCATAAAAAGGATCTTATATAAGAAACAAACTTTTTAAATAATATGGTTAGTATATGGTTCCTGGGAAGATTCCGGGAAACAATTTATGTTCATAAGCTTAGCACAGAAGCTGGCTCAACAATGAATTCTTGTCATCATCACAGCAACTAGCCCAAGAGGAAGGAGTGGATTCATGAGACACTTCAGTGAGATCTTTAGTTGACTTTTCTATCTCAGGTGAGAGGGAACATTGTGTTTATAGAGGTCACCAGTCTTTTCTCTAGGAGAGTGAAAAATGAGAACAATCAGCAAGGGAACAGGTCGAGCTTGCAACTGCAGACCTCAGATATCTGGGGAGAAAATGGATTATCATCATTAATGTCTGCTGTTTCCAACCCAGATGCAAGAGCCAGAGGCATCTTAATTATAAGCAGCTTCACAAATTAATCTCCATAATGCTAATACTTCAGAAATTAACCTCTTGTCCTGAGAAGGTCAAGTTAAATGTCAGCCCCAGATGGAACCTGAGGGGGCAATCAGAATCAACATCAACAACACAGGTGGCCACACAGCTGTGCGTTTCTTCCTTCAAATTGCCATCGATTTTTCCAAAAGCATGGCTCAAAAGGCATTTTAAAAATAAAGATCTAAGGTACAATTCTTTTTTACTCAATTTGAGTCAGAGCACATCTGGAGATTCAGTAAGAGTTGAATTTGTGTTAGGCTGGAAGTCTCATTTTGGATAAGGCGATGGGGAGAGGAAAGGGGCATTTATACTTATTGGTTTCTTGCAGGTCAGAGTAGTAAAGGAAGGCATATCTGATTCCTGCTGATAATATGATACGGCTTTCCTACTGACTTATTTCTTCTTTAAAAATAAGCACCACTTTCCTAATTTTGTAACTGAGGGCACAAGTATACTTAGCCTCTGGTTAGCAGCAAGAAAACATGGATCCAAAAAAAATAATATAGCCCAAATTGGTGTGCATGTTCCTGTGTTTACAAGTCAGCCACCTCATCCCATTTATTCCACCCAAAGTAGCTGTCAAGTCACATCGTACATGAGAGATGAAACAATAATAAGACTATCACTGTTTCCATAACAAATGCTTATTATTTGCATGAACTTTTAAAAATGCATAAATTGTATGTACAATTATGAAGCTGTCAAGACTAAATCATAGTGTTAATAAGCACAAGGTGGTAGATGACTCCTGCCAGAAATGAAATTACTCTTAGACTCAAAAATTTTTTAAGAATCACTGTCATGAGAAAGCAACAGTAAACTCAAAGACGAGTTTGGGGCACCACTCTGCCCGCATCTTATCAAATGGATAAACAGATCCTATAAAAACCTCTTTTATCATCTTCCCATTTTTTAAGCACTTAGAACTTTTCCCTAGTAACTGGCAGAAAAAAAGTAACAGGATTATTTCTTTCAAGATATTCAACCACAAAACTACAGCAGAGAAGGTATTAGATCTTTTTTTTTTTCCAGGCAAGTTATTTATCTGAGGTTCTTGATTCTCCTATCTATAAAACACGGATGAAAGATACCTTGTTTCCAGAGTTGAACCCCATCCCACCAAAATAATAATAATAACTATTGAATACAGAAGGAGAGAGGGAGATCTATAATATGTAATTGCCTGCCCAATGCCGATATTTTCATATGCAATATGTCAACTAGTCTGTATAAAAAGTTACTTAGGGGGTTTTAATACTTTCCCGANATCTTTTTTTTTTTCCAGGCAAGTTATTTATCTGAGGTTCTTGATTCTCCTATCTATAAAACACGGATGAGAGACACCTTGTTTCCAGAGTTGAACCCCATCCCACCAAAATAATAACTATTGAAGACAGAAGGAGAGAGGGAGATCTATAATATGTAATTGCCTGCCCAATGCCGATATTTTCATATGCAGTATGTCAACTAGTCTGTATAAAAAGTTGCTTAAGGGGGTTTTAATACTTTCTCAACAATGGAAACAGGCCCAGTGAAATTAAGCCAAGAACTTAGACAGAAAGGGTCTCCCCAGGTGGTGCATAGGTAAAGAATCCACTATTTCCTAAAAAGAGTCACCAAAAGTGGGGTAGTCAATATCTGGAATTGAGTTAATAAGTAAATCTCACCTGAAATCTCTTATCTGAAGCTCTGAAACAGTTTTAGAATCACAGTTTGACTACTCAGAGTATTTTATAACACTTTAGCAGGGGAACATAAACAGTTAAGCATTAGTAGAATATAGTTTAATTTTCCCAGTGGTAACTATTTTTATTCCTGAGTTCTTCAAGAATGGCTTTTCTGTTATGTCTAGTATCTTAAAACAAACAAACTCTATGATCTCCATTAAAGTTCAACAGAATCTAGAAATAAACTTTCTCTATCCGTAAACTGTATGTCTAAGGAATTTAGTTCCTGTTTCAATTTTAAATGGGAAAAAAATCTAGAAGTATTATGGCACTGTCTAGACATCTTCAGGCTACTCTATGTACGTGGTAAACAATGAAAATTTCCTCCTTAATTATGAGGCTGAAACCTTTAAGACAAGGAAGATATACCCATCTGAATTCAAGGTTCCAAAAAATATCAAGGAGAGATAAGAAAGCCTTCCTCAGTGAACAATGCAAAGAAATAGAGGAAAACAATAGAATGGCAAAGACTAGAGATCTCTTCAAGAAAATTAGAGATACCAAGGGAACATTTCATGCAAAGATGGGCTCAATAAAGGACAGAAACTGTATGGACCTAACAGAAGCAGAAGATATTAAGAAGAGGTGACAAGNAGTCTGAGCAAATTCTGAGAGATAGTGAAGGACAGGGAATCTTGGCGTGCTGTGGTCCATGGGGTCACAAAGAGTTGGACATGACTGAGCAACTGAACAACAACCTTTAAGTCACTGAAAAGAAAATTTGCCCCAAAGCTTGGAGGTTCTCTTTGTAGTGTGAAGTATCTTATGGAAAAATTATTACTTGTTTCACTTCAGTGTTCTGGTAGAGTTAGGGATTCTGTGTTTTGTTTTGTTGTGTTTTTTCTTTTCCCAGTGATATTTGGCACAATGAGCTTATATGTGTTTTGGGGTTAACAGCTGCCAAGGATGGTAGACCTTGGTTCCTGGTTGACAACCAATTACAGAAGTCGTTTCCTGGTAGACACAAAATAATCCCCAACAATAGCATTGCATCTGTGATGTTTGTTTACTTTTTTCAAAAGTTTATACTTGATTTCTTTTCCTGTGAACATCAAATGTGCTGAGTCTTCTTCCTTCCTTCCAACAGTCCTACACCTGGCCTTGGCAATTCCTTATATAATGTGAAAGCACAAAGAAACTGTTTGTTGTGCCCGGAGTCTGAGTCCCCAAAAACTGAGAGAACAAGATGTCCACAGCAACGCAAAAGCAAAAAGGGGTTTATTGCTAGCTCGAGCTAGGGCTCAAACCACATCCAGCACAGTGGAGTCGGGCAAGAGCCCCGAGCCCTGAATTACAGTAGTATTTATAGGTTTGGAACAAAGACAAGGAGTTGGCAAGGGCGGATTGGTTACAAGAGTTTCTTTCATCTTTTAATTGGCTAAATTTTCACACGCCCAGACTTTCTTGGGGGAGGTCCATAAAGTTCTGATAGGCTCAGACCAGGCTACGGGGACAATGCTGATTGGTCAAGTCCTGGCCCCTGTGGAAGATGATCCCAGTTCCTCCAGGGCAATTACTCAGCTTCTTGATAAAATGGAACTTAGGCCTTAAAGCCTGTCATGGTGTATGTTAGGTCCCAACACTGTTAAGGTCATGTCATCTCAAGACTCTCTCCCACCTTTTCATATTTTTTCATCCTGAACGCAGTCCACCTGAAAGTAATTAATGCTCCACTGGACCACTAGAAATGGCTGTGGGAGTATTTGTGATAATGCAAGAGACAGAAAAGACGTGGGTTTGACCCCTGGGTCAGGAAGATCCCCTGGAAGAGGAACTGGTAACCCATTCCAGTATTCTCACCTGGGAAAACCCATTGACAGGGGAGCTGGCAGGTTATAGTCCATGGGGTCGCCAGGAGCCAGACATGACTGAATGACTGAGGATACACATTTATCCACAGAACAGAGCTGAATTCACATCTGCTAACCTTCCCTGGTGGCTCATATGGTAAAGCATCTGCCTGTAATGCAGGAGACCCTGGGTCGGGAAGATTCCCTGGAGAAGGAAATGGCAATACACTCCAGCACTCTTGCCTGGAAAATCCCATGGACTGAGGAGCCTGATAGGCTACAGTCCATGGTGTCGCAAACAGTTGGACACAACTGAGCGACTTTACTTCACTTCAAATAGTAATTCTAAGAAAGGAAACCTTTCCTCTGCCATGTCATGTCTAGTAACTGCAAGCATGTGTCCCGAGAGTACTTCAAAATGGTGGCAAGATGGACTTCCCTGGTGACTCTGCTGGTAAAGAATACGCCTGCAATGCGGGAGAGCTGGCTTCCACCTCTGGGTTGGGAAGATCCCTTGTAGCAGGGAATGGCTACCCACTCCAGTATTCTGGCCTGGAGAATTCCATGGACTGTAGAGTCCATGGCATCGTAAAGAGTCAGACACAACTGAGTGACTTTCACTTTAAGAGTTACAGAATGATNTGCAATGCAGGAGAGCTGGCTTCCACCTCTGGGTTGGGAAGATCCCTTGTAGCAGGGAATGGCTACCCACTCCAGTATTCTGGCCTGGAGAATTCCATGGACTGTAGAGTCCATGGCATCGTAAAGAGTCAGACACAACTGAGTGACTTTCACTTTAAGAGTTACAGAATGATTAGCAAGGCCTGCGAGGCACCCACGTGTTGTGTTGTGGATTGACTTATGTACCCCCCTCCCAAAATAAGAGAGGTTGGAGTCCTAATCTCAAGGCAAGAATGTGACCTTATTTTGGAAATAAGAGTTTCTACAAAGGTTATCAAGTTTAAATGAAGTCACATTAGGGTGGGCCCTCCTCCAGTGTGACTGGTGTCCTGATAAAAGACGAGAAATTTGAATATGGACAGAGAAGCACACGGGGAGACAGATATGAGAAGATTGGATTATGTAATCACAAGTCAAGAAACCACCAAAAACTGGGAGAGAGATCTGTAACAGACCCTTCCCTAACACTTTATGAGGGATCATGGCCCAGCACGCACTTTGATACCAGGCTTCTAGCCTCCAGATTTGACAGGCAATAAATATCTATTTTTCAAGCCGTGTAGTTTATGGCACTTTGTTACAGCAGTTCCTAGGAAACAAATACAAGGGGCAAGAATATGCGGCCACCTATTAATAACCCTCCACTCGAATATGAATGGCCTCATTTAACTCTGAATGGTTGGCCCAGCGCCTGGAAGAGAAGACGCTCAATTTAAAAAATCTGTTGACGTGAATAATATGAAGAGAAGATAATGGGAAGCTTCCCCTTTGTCAACGCTGTGTGGCAAAAGCAAGTCACGCATCGTTCTGACAGGTGTTCTCTGCAAGAAAAGCAAAGATTTAATGCTGACAGAGGAGAGAAGAGACACCTGGATGGAAGATCCCAGCCAAGTGAAGAATGAATGGTTGAACTGAGTGAGGAGACTGGCCGTGTCTGGGGTTGGGGTCACATCTCTAGGGTATCTGGGGGGAAACTAAGGTGAAGGAGATTATCATTGACCTCAATATGATATTTTGTTCCGCTGGAGACTCAGGCTAACAACGTGCTTTGAGTGAAGAAGGCACAAATGCTGTTTACTCTGGGATTGAACATCATCCGATGAGGTTACCCCACTCATTTTAAAACGTGATCTCACTGTCTTAGCTAATTTGTCAGCCCCACACTATTTGCATGAAGTATTTTCAGGTAAATATCATATTTCAGTAGGATGTTCCTGAACCAAAGCCAATAAAAAACAGGAAATTAGCATACTGGCAGAGCTTAACTCTCAAGGAGGTAGGCTCTTTAGTTCAAAAGCAATAAAATTTAGCTAATATGGGATAATCTCAGAGCTTTCCAACACCAAGCTGACACCTCCCCTGGGCAGGTTTCAGATCCACTCCCACAAGTTATTCACACAAGTTCTTCTCAAAGGAAATTCATGTTGGCTTCAATGGGTGACCAAGAACTTCAGGATGTGACTGAAGTAGAAGTCTATTGCCAGACAGACTCGCATGGATGCAAATTTTCTGGAATCAGAAAATAATACTTACTATAGTTGCTATTAACATTTGTTACCCACTTACAACTCACTGAATGCATTTCTTACCTTATCTTTTGAAATTATCCTGGAGACCCATCCAATATGAATGTACTTCTAGAGAGAAATGGCTTCCCTGGTGGCTCAGATGATAAAGCATCTGCCTGCAGTGCAGGAGACCCGGGTTCCATCCCTGGGTCGGGAAGATCCCCTGGAGAAGGAAATGGCACCCCACTCCAGTACTCTTGCCTGGAAAATTCCATGGACTGAGGAGCCTGGTAGGCTACAGTCCATGGGGTCACAAAGAGTCGGACATGACTGAGCGACTTCACTTTCACTAGAGAGAAATATTATGATTGCTATTTTATAGACCAAGCATTGAGGACTCACACAAGGCAAGTTACTTGCCCATGTTCATTCAGCTACTGAGCCAGAGGGTCAATATTTGAACCTCCATTTTCTGACTCCCAAATAGTCCCACTCTGAGTCCTCCTTCTAATTTACATGATCTCTTTTACTATTTCCCAGTGTCCATCCTCTTTTACCATGACATATCTGTGTGAGATGTAAAGGTGAAATAGGAAGCCATCAACTATGGTTCTGGAGGTTCTCTCTTCTTTCTTCTACTTACTCAGCAAATTTGTAGGAACGGAGAGTAGTAAAAACTGATACTATTATGATTAAAAAGACAAAGAAAAAATAACACAATCTCTGCTACATAAGTCTATCCGCAACCACCATATATCCAAGATTTTTGAGAGCATAGTCCTAATTGTAAACTTTTAGATTACTTATTACTATTGGAGTGCAGAGAATGAAGTTACCCTCAAAGACAGATGAAGCCCAGGTGGTGCTAGTGGTAATGAACCCACCTGTCAATGCAGGAGACAAAAGAGATGTGGATTCAACCCCTGGGTTAGGAAGATCCCCTGGAGGAGGAAATGGCAACCCACTCCACAGTTCTTGCCTGGAGCATCCCATGGATAGAAGAGCCGGGGGGCTACAGTCCATAGGGATGCGAAGAGTCAGACATGACTGAATGAGATGCCCCAGGGCTGCCGTCTATGGGGTCGCACAGAGTCAGACACAACTGAAGCAACTTAGCAGCAGCAGCAGCAGTGTATTAGGTAAATTATGGTACTTAGACCTCCAGTCTCTGGGAAAAAATAAAAAAGGCTAGAACAACAAAAAAAATAAACACCCTCAAGGAATGACAAGAAAGCTTCCTTCAAATAACCATAATGCTGACATCCTTGATAGGTCAATGCAAAACAAAACAAAAATTCAGGACAAATGAGATTGACTGCACTGTAAACCCCAAAACCTCATATGACGGTTGTTATAGGAAAAGCAACCACTGTTTACTGAGCAGCCTCTATATGTCAATACATTACATAAACTCTCCGTAATCATTATTTCCTTTTTTTTCAGATGATAAAAACTGATGCTTAAAGAAGCAAAGGGAACTGCCCAACATGGCTAGTACATGGTAGAGCCAATATCTGGGTGCAGTTTTGATGCTAAATGATGCCGTCTTTCCATTGAATTGATTTTAAATTAGCACACATCCTAATCCTAATCTGACTTTTCTATCCAGACCGCACACAGGTTACAAAACAAGGCCTTCATAACAAAGCATGGACCCTGCATTGGTAGACACAGTTTTAAGAAAAGGAACATACTTGGAGAAGGGGAGGTTCCTTTCTCTGAGTGGAAGCTAATGCAGGTGAAGTATTAGTAACATCTTACACAAAAACCAGAATGAACTTTTTGGCCAGCCCAATCTTTTATTTGTGGCAAGAATATCTCATTTGACTCAACAGTCCCCAGATTTCAGTTCCTCACACAGAAGAGAAAAAAATCAGAGACAGACAGATCCCTTCCTCAAAACCGGCTCAATTGGAGACAGACAGAAATTTCAATCATGCTACTTTTTGTGATTTTTAAGACTCACTGTGAGGTTTTGAGACAACAATATTTAAAAATCATCACACAGAAATGGATGAAAGGGATGTATTTTGTTCACAGTCTTTCAGGGACCTGCTGCCTCTACTTTCCTCCTATTCAAAACAGTAAAAATCAAAACAGCATAGAAAGTCAGATGAAAGCAAGAAAGAATACAAATGTTCCTGGTTCTAGTTCCATTTTATTTCTTTCCATTAGCGTCAAAATAAAGGGTAAATTCGAGAATGTAAAAGGCCCAGGCTCTTAGAGAATGAAGATAATATCTACTTTTCCTTCCTCGACACGACACACTGTGATATGTATATTTTATGGTGGTTACACTGAAGCGATTAATTCATAACATGACAGAAGCAGCTCCCAAACAGACTTACAGCTTATTTTTAATAAGTGCTAATACATTTATGCCTTTCTTGCCAGACTCCCCTTCTACAAACATTTGGCTTCCCAGATTATATCCATGAAAATTAATGACCTGTCGCTAGGCTTGCCTATGTCTTAATGAAGTAGTTATTCAGCGTGATTGAAGTCAGGTGTGAGAAACCTGTTTCCCTCGTGGATGATAAAGCCCTTTCCTCATTCTTTGCACACATTTAATTAGGCAAAAGCCAAAATAAATAATACTAATCAGTGCCGCACAATGATTCTGCATATTTCAACAAGTGAGAAGGGTTTGTTGGGGTCTGAAAGCTCTTCTGCATGGAAAAGGCAATAAACAGAAGACATATCAAAAATTCAAATGCATCTATAAATTCTTTGCTTTCTGAAAAGCAAAATGCATGAGGCATACAAGTGAGCATCTTTACTGACCAACTCATAACCCACAGGGCTAAGTGCTGTGAGTAAAAGAAAAAAGGGGGGGATGTTGACAAAGAGTAACTGAAGGTGGAAGGGTGAGACCTATGCCACGTGGAGCCATCAGAGAAGGCCCTCCAAAGAGATGGTTGTTGGAATTGAAATCCACAAGCCACCAAGACCTGGCAAGAGGAGATACGGGGGAAGAAAGATTTAGGCAGAAGGAACACAAAGTACAAAGACCCAGGGGCAGAAGATTTTTGTCACACTGGGCATAATTTCCTAACCTTGACATGAGTAGTATGTGGGGGTGAATAATTCATGGATGCTGTGATGTGCATTGTAGAATGTGCACTGGAAGTTGTTTAGGAGTGTCCACGGGCTCAACCCACTATATACCAGTAGTACCCTACCCTCCTGAAGTTACGACAGCCCTCATGTTTCTAGGTACTGCCAAATGTCTCCAGGTTTGGGGGGGTACCTCCCATGGTTAAGAATTACTATGTCGGGGCTTCCCTGGTGACTCACTGGTAAAGAAGATGCCTGCCAATGCAGGAGACACAGGTTTGATCCTTGATCCAGGAAGATCCCACATGCCATGGAGCAACTAGGCCCACGCATCACAACTATTGAGTCTGTGCTCTAGAGCCTGGGGATGGCAACTCCTGAGGCCATGTACTACAGCTGCTGAACCCCACGTGTTCTAGAGCCTGTGTGCCACAACAATAGAAGCCACAGCAATGAGAAACCTGTGCCTGCAAAGAAGAGTAGCCCAATGAAGACTCAGCACAGCCAAAAATAAAAATAAATACAATTTTAAAAGAAGTTCTATATTAGAGAAAAAGATGGAACAAGCAGAAGACTTGCATCTACAGCAAAGAAGTACAATTATGCAGGGCTAAGCTAGCCACACCAGCACTACTGGAAGCCTCATAACCTCAAAGATGCTTGTTGTCTGGCATACCGTAGGGCCCCACGTCTAATTCACATGGGCCAAATTTTAGTCTGACAAAACTAGAGACTTCCTCACTGTCTCCAGGAACCAGGGCACACCAAGGTGCTCTATGCCCACGTCCATCCTCAGCACCCTTACCAGGCTTTGAACCCACTCTTCCAGCCTGAGACATGAGAGCGGGCTCACCACAGCCTGCCTTCAAGAGCTCTGCCTTCCCGTTCATTAGTTAAGGGCTTGGTTCTCTGCAGAAGAGAGAAAACTTACCATATCAGGAACCAAGAGAGCTGAATGAGCCAGGATTTGAGAGAAAATGGCGTCATGACGATGATGACTGTACAAGGTACCTTCTCGGGGCCAAGAAAGAAGAAATGAGCAATAAGTACTCTGAAATGTAACCTGTCTTGCCAATTTTGTTTATCAATGAAATGGGGTCATTTTTATTCAATATTAATACTTGTTTCATCATGGATAAGTATGAAGAAAAACAAACTCTAGTAGCATTCCATTAAAAACCATGGACTCATGAAAAAAAGGGAGGCAGAGAAACACAAGTTGTGAAGCAGAAATGAATTACCCCAAGAAAGTTATCTTTGCTCCACGGTAAATTATTATTATAATTTTTATTTTATATATTTATATACATACAATTACTATATATAACTGTAAAATACAGTTATAGAATATGTTGACTAGGAGCCAGAGAAAGGCTTATCTTTCCTCTGAGCCCCCAAGCTAGACAACACTCCATAAAGCCTGTGCCAAGAAAAAGAACATTCCAGTCCTCTCATTGAGAGGGTGTGAATTCATTAAACACATCTTCCATTTCTGAGTAAGTCTGTATGACTCAGCCATAAAAGGGAATGAAGCTGGGTCATCTGTAGTGATGTGGATGGACCTAGAGTCTGTTATACAGAGCGAAGTAAGAAAAAGAAAACCAAGTGTCTTATGTTAACAAATATATATGTGGAATCTAGAAAAACGGTACAAATGAACCTATCAGATACACTGGAGAGAAGGGATATAAGGACACAGTGGGGCATGGGTGGGACAAACTGATGTGTATACACTGGGATTAACGTATATACACCACCATGTGCTAAACAGTAGCTAGTGGGAAGCTGCTCTAGAGCACGGGGAGCCCATCCCAGGGCTCTGTGATGACCTGTGGGTCAGATGGAGTGGGAGGGAGGGGACACATGTATACATATATCTGATTCATTTCCTTGTATAGCAGAAACCAACAACACTGTAGAGCATTTATACGCCAATAAAAAAGCAAATGGAAAAAATAAGCTTCATGTGATTTAGTTCATTAAACTTAAAAAGTCTATAGACTTTTATAGTGCTATTTGAGTATTTTACTTACTTTCTTCTATATCTTATTTCCTGAAAGCTATAATTTTGTAAGGTATTTTATAAATAAGGGCTAGTACAAGTGTTACTTTATTCTGGGTAGGAGAAAGCTGATGGTCTTATTTTTATGTTTAACCTAACCCTTCTTTAGCATTAATATGTTCCATGAAGCTCTAAGCATTTTACTCATCTGTCTGCATGGGTTCTCACAACAGTACCATGAGGTGGGTTCTTATTTCCCTCAATTTGAAGATAGGAAAAACAAGCACAGAGAGATCAACTGATTTGAACAAAGTTGCACAGAGTTGCACAAATCCTAGGCAGGATTTGAACCCAAGCAGGGTTGATGAGTCAACCACTCCCCATATTGCTTCTCAAGGACAACTCAGAAGGAAGAAATACAAGTATCACTTGTTTGCTTTTCTTTAGATAGAATCAAGAAACATATTTCTCATAAGAATTAAAGGGCTTCATTGCAGAAAATAGGACCTTAAGGTAATCACAGGGAAAAAAAATTGCTATTTGGTTTTAAAGATAATACACCAGATTATGTTCATGCCTTGGATCCCAGTCTCTGAAAAGTTAAGAAAAAAATAATAACAGGTTGCTAATCATCAGTTGCCAACTATCATGAGAAATGGGGGCAAAGGGGCAATGGAGGAGGATGGGATGACCTCACAGGAGACTGTGGTCACTACTTCACTTTCTGGCAGTACAATGATCAATCTCATGCAATCTGATATTAAACAGAAATCTTTGTGTTCTCTGTTTTCCTGAACACTTCACTCTCAAGGTCGTTAGACCGCCTGTATCTTTTCATTTTCCTCACTTTTCTGAAACACAATGCAGGGACATGCTACACTCTAGACAAGCACCCGGAGAGTGTAATTTCAGGTTTGCGTGCATGGCCTCAAACAACAAAACCCAGAGTTCCATTACTGACATAAACACATTTCCTGATAAATTGAAGCCTTCTGGGCTTCCTGTGGGCAATGCTGATGTCACTACAGACTCTGAAAGAAAGAATATGATTTGGATAGGTAGAAATTTGAGTCAAAAGAGCATACTTGATGGAAAGATGGCAGGGCTTTGCATGCATTTCTTTGGTCAGGTGTTGGCATAAAAAAATAGTTAGCAACTTTCAAGAGTTCCCTAATCCATTTTAACACTCACAGACTGTAAGTATGAAAATCTTTGTTTTTCCCCAATTATTAGGTACAAGCTAGAAACATATAAATAAATGATTCTTTAATGATGCATTCATCCTTCAACCAGAGACGGAATAGGGGGAGTTTATAAGCAGATAAATCTATTACTAGAGAGAATAAAGGAAGAGAGTTTGCAGGCAGACAACTGAAGAAGAATGTGACAATCTGTGTAAAGTGGGATGAACCAGGTTGGACTCTGAAGCCCAGGAGTCCAAGACAAACTCCATTATTCAATCACCAAACACTCAATGAGTTACTTTTCTCTAGGAAATATAAGTTGCAATATCTTACTTAATCCTTTCCCAAGGATCCTGTTACAAACATCACTGTTACATAAAGACTTTTTAATCTTTAATCAGATTAGGGCCCAAATCTATGACAGACTAAGTCCTTTGCCCAGGCTCTGGGCCTTATAAAAGCCATATGTGGAATCTACCCAGATCTGACTGTGTACCAAGAGCTCAATAAATGATAATTCTGGGCTACTGATCATAAAGATGGATTTCAGCCTCAGTATTCCAGCCCAGCACACAGCTCTCAGTAAAGACTTCTGACGCAGTGACTGCATTGCACATTTCACCCACTCTCAAAGCTGCCACACTGAATCCCAGAGGACCATTCACTTACCCATCTGGCACCAGTCTGTGAACTCTTTGAAGGCACACCAGTCACTTACTTGCCTTCCCAGTTCCTGGCTGGTGTCGCCTGCAAAGGGCAGCTGGATCTGGCTTTGAAACTCAGATTTGAATCCTTGCTGTGGCAGTTACTCAGGCATCTGCAAACTCTGTAAAGAGCCAGATAGTAAATATTTTCAGCTTTGCAGACTACGAGGACTGTTGCAAATGCCTAGAGTCTGCTGCTGTAGCACAGAAGGAGCCAAAGACTGCAATGAATGAGTAAGTGTGACTGGGTTCCAACCCAACTTGATCCATGGAAATGAGGATTTTATATCATTTGCTTCTGTCAAGAAATGTTATATTCTGTTTTGGATTGTTTCCTCAACCATTTGAAAATAATAAAAAAGAAAAAAAAACTATTCTCAGTTCACAAACCGTACAAACCCAGGGGAAGGGCCCTACTTTGATGACTTCCATATTTATCAAGCATGTGACCTTGGGCATATAATACTGATACATCTCTATGCGACTCAGTTTTATCACCTGTACAGTGATAACATCCCCCTCAGAGGGTTTTTGCAAAGATTCTGTTAATTCATGCCAAGTACTTGGAACATCACGTGGCAGATGATGTACACTCAGTGTTGCTATCACTGCTGTTTTACTCTATTTCCTAACAAATGACTTTTCAAATACATTTCAGAGTGACCAGAGTCCTGAGCTAAGGACAGGGCAGAGAGGAGCAAGCAATGATGGGAAGGATGAAGGTGGAAACAAACATAGAACAAGCAACTTAAGACACGAGTTAACCATGATTCACAAGAAAGCACGAGCATCTCCCTGGGTTTCTCCTATAGGACTTGTCATGCAGTGTTCACAAAGGTGCCTTGATCTAACCTTTCTCACTTGGTAAAGCATCCTCTCATGGTCCCCTGCCTGCATCCCCCACAGCATGCTGGGAGTAGTTATACCATTAAAAAGACAAATGTTGTTTTTCTCTTCCCAGTGTACTCACCTTTCTTCGGGTCCTAGCATCTCAACTTTGGGGAAAGACCTCCATCCCGGTCCAGCTGACTTTCTACTCCTAGCACCAGATGTGAGGCTGTGAGTGACCTTGGCTGTGCCAGTCAGTGTGTTCCACCAGCCTGGCCACTGCCATGGGTCCAAGAGCAAGCTCTGATTTAAACTGGCTCAAGAAAAGCTGATTCAAAGATTTTGCTGGAGTTCATCAAAAGGACTAATGCTGAGGCTCCAATATTTTGACCACCTGAGGTGAAGAACTGACTCTTTGGAAAAGGCCCTGATGCTGGGAAAGATCAAAGGCAGGAGGAGAAGGGGGTGACTGAGGACGAGATGGTTGGATGACATCATCGACTCAATGGACATGAGTCTGAGCAAACTCTGGGAAATAATGAAGGACAGGGAAGCTTGGGTGCTGCTGTCCGTGGGTTGCAAAAAGTTGGACATGACTGAGTGACTAAACAACAATTTGGGAAAGAGAAAATATTTTTCAACACCGTTAACCTCTGACAATGTGAATCTTGAGTTTCCAGAAGCTATTATCTGTCTTATGGAGAAACTGCCTCAGACAGAAGCCAAGGATATAGAACTGAATTCTGGGGGTGGGGAGAAGGGATGATCAGGGAGACAATGGAGAGAGAGGGGGAAGAGAGATACAGACAGACTTCAAGGCCTGAATAAATCGCTTGAGCCCTGAATCGAGCTATGGCTGAACAGGATTCCTTAACTTTCCTGGTATATAATCCATTAAATGCTTCTTTCAGGTGTGCAGCAGTTGACGTTGAAGTTTGGTTACCTGACACTGCATTGGTACAGCTGGGGTGTGACTAGGGGATAAGACTGTGCCATACAACTCTGGAACTAAAGCCTCCTGAGAACTATGAATGACTTGGCCCAAAGCTTTGAGATTCACTGAAGATGTTGTACTATTGATGATGCTGTAGGCCCTTGGTCTATAACGTCTCCTGAGTGACAGCCAGCCTTGGAGGTCTCTGTCCTCTTTTAACTTACCCCAGGACCTCAAAGGATCTTGACTTGAAACCACAGCAAAGACTCCCAAGTTGCAGTGAATTCTCCTAGACATTGGGCCTCTCATGCCCTTTGGTTCCCCTGCATGTGTGCTCAGTAACTTGTCATATCAGACTCTGTGTGACCCCATGGACTGTAGCCCTCCAGGCTCCTCTGTCCATGGGATTCTCCAGGCAAAAATACTGGACTGGGTTGCCATGCTCTCCTCCAAGGGATCTTCCCAACCCAGAGATCAAACCTGCGTCTCTTACATCTCCTGCACTGGCAGGCGGGTTCTTTACCACTAGGGCCACCCTGGGAAGCCTCTGGCTCTCTGATTCACCCTTAAAGATGGAACACAAACAAATTTCTTTATTCAGCCCACACAGCTCTCCTTCCCTAAGTAATAAGTCTTTTAAAATTGCTTTAAACAAGTGTCAAAACTAGAGGCCCTCAACATGGAGAATACTATTCTTATCTCAGCCAGCGCCTAGTCATTTCAATATAACCAATCCATCCCCCAGACTAGTGACTACATTTGAGAGTGGAATAGCCCCATCCCAGCCCTGATAAGGGGCCAGATTTCAAGCTCAGCCCTATTTGTGTCCTTCACATGCAAAGAACTCACCTCGACCCAAAGATGGGCAGCTAACAAGGCACCATTTCCTAAAAGCGTTCAGAAAAAATGTTTTCCTAAAATGCTGTCTCCATCAGACACTAAAAAGTAACCATTCTCCACGGTCAAATAAGTGTTTACGGTTTTCAGATAATCAAAGGTAGGGATAGGACTACTTGAGTCTCTAATACAGTCAAGTGCCAAGCTGCCTAAAATGGAAGCCGGCATGTATAATATGTCTCAAACTCATTTAACTGTGGGGTTTTGTTAGCTTGTTTGGGATGCCTAAGACATGTCTGCAAGCATCACATGGAAGACCTGTAAGAAATGTTAAGGTCTCACTGTTCAACTGTCCAGGTGAAGACACCTCTGAGTGGACAGTGATGAAGAACTACAGTTCCCCATGGTTTGCAAAAGAGCTGCTCTATGTCAATATAACCGTCTCACCCAGCTGGCTCAAGCCTTCTCTTCCCTCTCCTTAGTTGAAGTCCCATGTAGCTCATCATTGGTGTTGACTATGAAAACAACAGCTGATGCTTGGCCAGGAAAGAGCTGTCACAGGCTGAGTTCCCTCTGACCACAGCCACCCAAGTTGCCCTATCTTCCACTCTGGGGGAATCACGACGTTCAGTCCTTCATATCAGAGCCCCGCCTCAAATGCCCACAGTCCAGCTCCCAGAGGAACAGCAAAACAGATGGAAGGATTGCTCCTTCCAGGTTGATTTTTATTGCTATTATGGTACCATTCGGTCTCATTCCACATCATTATATTTGATAACTGTCATAAACCTGAAATCACTGCTATTTGATTTCAGCACAAAAGTCATTCCCACCACTGAACCATGCCAGGCTCAATCAACAAACCTTTGTCAGCCTCCCTTCCGAACACGTGGCAATAACTTGCCTGGTTGCTGATTTCGAAAACTCAAGGCAAAGGCAGCAGGCAGGTGCTCAGCTGTCCTCAGAGCCCAGGAGAAACACTCTAGGTCTTCTCGCTCTCTCTTACGTATTTATTTCTTTTTGGCTACACTGGATCTTCGTTGCCATGTACGGGCTTTCTCCAGTTAGGCGAGCAGGGGCTACTCATCATTGTGGTGCAGCAGCTTCTCTTATCGCAGAGTCGGGGCTATACAGCAAGCAGGTTTCAGTAGTTGTTGCCTGCAGGCAGTTGCTCCACGGCATGTGGGATCTTCCCGGACCAGGGATCGAACCCATGTCTCCTGAGCTAGCAGGCGGATTCTTTACCACTGACCCACCAGAGAAGTCCTCTAGCTCTCTCTTTTTAAGGGAAGATCACAGCAAGGAGACAAGATTCTCTTTAACCTACACTCAAATCTGGGGCTCTGAAGTTCACAAATAAGAAAATGGAAATATTTATAGTGTCTGATCAGGATCCTAGAAAGAAGTGATTTTGGTCCTTCAATTCTTTTGTGCTTCTTTTCAAAAATAGCAAATATCTCAGTTGCTTGGGGTCTAGTGTGACAGAAGTTGTGGTCTGGGGTTCAATTCCCTGTTGATTCCCAGAGCAAAGCTCCAATCCCTCAGGCAGGATAAAGTGGAGAGTGGGGAAGGGGCCTTGCATTTTCACATGATCAGAATTATTGTTTTTATTTATTTTTCACTACAGAGAAATTATTAATCTACATTATTATATATTTGGTTTGTGTTTCTTTCTTGTCAATTTGTTCTTACTACAGAAATTCACTTAGGTTGAGATCTGTGGCAACATGAAGCCACTCCTACAGGACCCCAACATGCCCCCAGAAACAGCTTCATTTTGCTTTACAGGAGTTTGAGAGAGATGTCATGAGGCTTTGCCAGCCCTCCTATCCGAACACAAAAGCTAAACACTGGAGGTATCAGCTACAAATACGAATTGTGCAACCAGATGGATCTGGATTTAAATCTGGTTCCCTCTTCCTTCTTCTGGGAGAGTTACAAACCTCCCAGACAATGGTGCCCTCATCTATAAAATGGGAATAATATTTGAAACGACCTCAGAGGCTTATGGGAACAAAGTGCTTAGCCCAGCGTCTGACACAGAGTAAGTACATCAGAAAAGAAGGGATATATCATTTTTCCTTTTTTTCCTAAAAGAGTAAGAGCATCAACTCTTGATTCAGACTCTGAGTCCAAATTCTGGTCCAGTCACTTACTTGTTCTGGCACTGCTAGGTGAATTCTTAAATATCTGTGCCTCACTTTCCTTAACTATGAAAAATGAGAATACACCTGCCACATCGTGCTATGGGAGAATAAATGAACTCATTCATGCAGAGGACTTAGTGCAGTAGATGCTGTATAAGCACTGCCTGTTACTCTAAATCCTTGCCGCCAGCCCCATCAGCCTTGAATGCCACTCTGACGGGAACCCACAAGTCAGGTATCCTGAACACCCCTGTGGTCTTGATGATTTAAGGACACAGCAGGTATCTAACCCGATTAGCAATGCTTATTGAGAGAAATGTGAGTTGGGAGTCTCTCAGTGGAAAGACCATGGGTGAGAGAGTCTGGAGGTCTTGGACTCAGTTTACATATGTAGTTAGCCACATGGCTGCATGTCTGATCTAGAAAAGGGCACTTACATGTAGTGGAGTCTGTGGGGCTCACCAAAAGCCCCTCCCGGGGCGCACACTGCTGACCTGCAGCTTCTGGGAACGGCAGCTGCGGCCATTCACCCCTGGCACCCTTGCTGCAAACTGCCCCCTGGCTGCAGGGAACTGCCTCACCCAGGGTCACAGGCCTTCTCAATGGCTACCTTTCACTTGGACACCAAGCCCTGGCCTCTCATCTAAAATGCAGCACAAATGTATACATGCAAAACACAAACAGACTCTCAGACACAGAAAGCAAATTTGTTGTTACGCAAGGGGAGAAAGAATTGAGGGGCAATTTAGGGGCATGGAATTAACAGATACAAACTGCAGATAAAGAAGAAGAATATACTCTATGGCACAGGGAATTATAGTCATTACCTGGTAATAACCTGTAATGGAGGATAATCTGCAAAAATACTGAACCACTAGGCTTTATACCTGAAGCCAACACAGAAATGTCAGTCAACTATACTGCTATTAAAAAATAAAAGTCCCACACTGCACCTTACTTTGTGACAACTCTGAATACACATTCAGCCCCAGGGCTCCCCTTAAAGGAAATGGAGGAGCTTCAGTGGCAATTCCACTGTAAAATAGCTATTTTTCTAAATAATGAAAGTTCGTTGGTTTAGGACCAATAACAACCACGGACCCTAAATGGCACATGAAGGAAGTGCTCTCACCGTCATTTGCCTAAAATTATCTAATTATCATGGGAACTATTTAATCTGCTCTGACCTCTGAACATCTTTTCCTTCCAGAATGCATTTATCATGAAAAATCTAGTATTAGTGGAGTTTTAACTCGAAAATCCCAGCTGGTTTCTAACGCTTGAATTCAGGGTAATTTATGATACTGTATTTCAAGCTAGATGGTTATATTAGAATGCACAAAATTCCATGAGACTGAATTTTGTTTAATTCAATTATTAGTGGACAATTCCCTCCACATGAAGGAGCTCCAGAGACGGCAATGCTTCCAACCTTTCCTCCACCCTTGTGGACAAAAGATATAATACCACGCAGGGAAGCAGAAGCTGTGAAGTTCTGGGGTTGACTACTAGAAAACCCACTTGCCTTAACTCTTGTTTGCCTTACTACTTTGTCTTACATCTTAACTTGGATGGCTTACACCCTTATAGTGTATATTAAGACTCTGAAATGAGAATTCGGACAAGATTATGACACTAGAATCCAATCTAGGCTGTCAGCCTGCATTTCTACTGAGGCTATGACATGACAGTACTGGGGATGACAAATTTCTAGGGGTTTCCTTGTCATAAATAGGGAGGTAGAGCCCAGTTTACTATTAACCACTCTGTTTAGTGAGTCTCTCAAGAACCAAAGTCTCATGGGGTTTTTGGAGTAAAAAGCAAGTACAGGAGGCAGTTGAGAAGAAAAAAAATCCACTGAAATTACTCTTCAGTTAAAATGGAATTTTTTTTTGCTTATTAATTGTTTTTGGAGTAAAGGTGATTTACAACATTGTGTTATTTTCTGTTGCACAGCAAAGTGAATCAGTTACATATAAACATAGATTCACTCTTTTCTTAAATTCCTATATACACCAGTACAGAGTATTGAATAGAGTTCCCTGTGGTGTTCAATAGATTCTTATTAGTTATCTGCTTTATATACAGCAGTGTATATATGCCAATCCCAATCTCCCAATTTAGTCCTCCCCCAGCTTTTCCCCCTATCAGTAATCACAAGTTTGTCTGCTACACTGTGACTCAACTTCTATTTCATAAATAGGTTCATTTGTATCAATTTTTTAGATTTAACACATAAGAGATATATATTTGTCTTTCTCTGTCTTATTCCACTTAATGTGACAATCTGTAGGTCCATCCATGTTGCTGCAAATCATGTTATTTCATTATATTTATAGCTGAGTAACATTTCATTGTATACACATACCCCATCTTCATTATCTATTCTTTTGTCAACAAACATTTAGGTTGCTTCTATGTCCTGGCTATTGTTAACAGTGCTGCAATGAACAGTGGGGTACATGTATCCTTCTGAATTATGGTTGTCTCTGGATAGAAGGCAATGGCACCCCACTCCAGTACTCTTGCCTGGAAAATCCCATGAATGGAGAAGCCTGGTGGGGTCCCTGGATGGGGAGTCCATGGGGTCTCGAAGAGTCAGACACAACTGAGCGACTTCACTTTCACTTTTCACTTTCATGCATTGGAGAAGGAAATGGCAACCCACTCCAGTGTTCTTGCCTGGAGAATCCCAGGGATGGGGGAATCTGGTGGGCTGCAGTCTATGGGGTCACACAGAGTCGGACACGACTGAAGCGACTTAGCAGCAGCAGCCGGATAGATGCCCAGGAGTGGGATTGCTGGGCCATATGGTAGTTCTATTTTAAATCCCAAAGTATTCATGGAGATAAACAGGCTTACTGGCTACACAGGCGTTGTTCTAGGATAATTCCCATTCTACACAACATACAAATCTCTCTCACCCTCACTTCTATGGACCCTATACTCACAACCAGAATCATTTCCCTCTGTTCCTGGTCAGATCACATTTAAGGAAAATCTCCAAACTGTCCCCTGGGAAAATTGTATCAAGAGTGTAAGAAGGGTTCATCCAGTGAAAGTATTAGTCTCTAGAAGTTTGTGAAAACAATACATGTATTCTGGGAGAAAAATAAACAATAAACCTCAACCTGAAATCAGAGATTCGGTGGCCTGAGAATATGTCGGGGAGACGAAACTGAGTTAGTATCTGTAAGATTTTTCCCTTCTTCATGGTGATTCCATGACAGCTGGGGCTTGATGTGTATTTTGTGTTTTCTCAGGTGCTTTTGTGTCCCAATTCCAGTATACCAAACTCGAGTTCTTATAGAATATGTGATTCCCCACTGACATTCAATTCCATCTCCTAAAAGTCCACCCACTCCTCTCCATTCATATGGTCAAGCTTGCAGAGTCTCTCTCCTGGCCTCAGGCAACATCCTACTAGCTAGTACCTGGCATCTCAGTCTCCATGCAGCCATCTGAAAATGTTACCAGGTCCAAGCTTGCTCTGCTCGCTGAACAAGAGGCCAATGAATATGAGAGAAGAGGTGTTGAAGCAAGGAAGACGACTTTATTCATAAAGCCACTGAAGGAGAAGATGGCAAACGAATGTCTCAAAATAACTTATCTTGTCAGGGCCTGGATGCCAGGTTTTTCTATGGATCAGAGATAGGAGGAGGTGAGGAAACCAAGTAAAAAGGCCATTAATAAATCCCACTGCTGGGCATACACACCGAGGAAACCAGAATTGAAAGAGACACACGTACCCCAATGTTCATCNCAAGCAACTTATGCAGCTCAATTCCAGAGAAATAAACGACCCAATCAAAAAATGGGCCAAAGAACTAAAAAGACATTTCTCCAGAGAAGAAATACGGCTGGCTAACAAACAAGAAAAGATGCTCAATATCACTCATTATCAGAGAAATGCAAATCAAAACCACAATGTGGCACCATTTCACACCAGTCACAATGGCAGCAATCCAAAAGTCTATAAGCAATAAATGCTGGAGGGGGTGTGGAGAAAAGGGAACCTTCTTACACTGTTGGTGGGAATGCAAACTAGTACACCCACTATGGAGAACAGTGTGGAGATTCCTTTAAAAATTGCAAATGGAACTGCCTTATGACCCAGCAATCCCACTGCTGGGCATACACACTGAGGAAACCAGAATTGAAAGAGACACCTGTACCCCAATGTTCATCGCAGCACTGTTTATAATAGCCAGGACATGGAAACAACCTAGATGTCCATCAGCAGATGAATGGATAAGAAAGCTGTGGTACATATACACAATGGAGTATTACTCAGCCATTAAAAAGAATACATTTGAATCAGTTCTAATGAGGTGGATGAAGCTGGAGCCGATTAAGTAAGCCAGAAAGAAAAACACTAATACAGTATACTAACTCATATATATGGGATTTAAAAAGATGGTAATGATAACCCTCTATGAGAGACAGCAAGAGACACAGATGTATGGAATGGACTTTTAGACTCTGTGGGAGAGGGAGAGGGTGGGATGATTTGGGAGAATGGCATTAAAACATGTATACTATCAGGTAATAAATGAATCACCAGTCTATGTTCGATACAGGATACAGGATGCTTGGAGCTGGTACACGGGGATGATCCAGAGAGATGTTATGGGGTGGGAGGTGGGAGGGGGGTTCAGAATTGGGAACTCATGTACACCCGTGGCTGATTCATGTCATTGTATGGCAAAACCAGTACAGTTTTGTAAAGCAAAATAAAAAATAAAAGTTCAAAAACAAAAATTCTTTTCAGCATTAGGTCTACCTTTGCTACATCCACTTCCTCAGTGCTTTTAACCCCTGGGTCTAAAGACTTCATTATCAACTTCCACAAAATGTTTTCTTTCTAACTTCACAGTCACTCTTTTTAAACTGATCCAAATTGCCATCTCCATTATATACACAGTAAGTCCCCTATACACGAACCTGTATTTCCTAGTTCCTAAATTCAGTTTTCAATGAATGTGAAACTATGGATTATACCACCAAAGTTAAGAAGCTGCTAATGGTACCCAATGGTATTCAGGAAAGAGTCCATGTTCTACTCTGATTCAGAGAGCAAAACTCCTATAGTCTAGAATTTCATTTTTCAATCCACTCTTTTTTTCTGGAACTGAGAGATGTGAGAATAGCAATTGGAACTTAAGGACATAAAAGTTTCTGAATAATGACTGATAGATGCCATAAAAAATGAACAAGAATTAAATAAACGTACTCAGAATTCTAGGTTTACATGTGTGTGCATGCTCAGTCTTTCATTCATGTCCAACTCACTACGACCCCATAAACTGTAGCCTGCCAGGCTCTTCTATCCATTGGATTTCCCAGGCAAGACGACTGTAGTGGGTTGCCATCTCCTCCTCCAGGGGATTTTCCTGACCCAGGGATTGAATCAGTGTCTCCTGCATTGCAGGCAAATTTTTTATGGCTGAGCCACCAGGGAAGCCCCAGGTTTACATGACACCAGGCCATCAATTCCTGACCTTCTTTCCTGCCAGACAACAGTGAATGGTTCAGGTAAGACCCATCCTCTTGCCCCTCTAGAGCTTCTAACCTACTGGAGAGTTTACACTTACTTTGCTTTTAAAAAATACTGGAGGGGACCCTCCTAAGGACATATGCTTGCCATACTATAGAAACTCAAGGTTAGGGGAAATTTTTGAACTGAGTATAACTGTTTATACCCACTCAATGCTGGCTGGAGACTTCCAAAGAAAAGCTTTGGTCCATAATTAAACAAAGTCTTATTCAGAAGAAGTACTGAATCTTATCTGAGCTATGAAAAAGGAGGCTACAGTGACACTGAGTCCTCTAAGCATCAGAATGGATGCACTGAAGCACTAAAGCTTTCAGGAAGCTTAAAAATCAGAGGCTGGTGGAGGGGAACGGAATGTCACATACACAAAAGAAAGCCACAAGGCAAGATGTGACCATGCTAAAGGGGTACAAAGTGCTCTCTAATTCTAAAGTGAAAATACTTCCACACATTGTTGCATATGTCTGTGTGTGTCCAATTCTTTGGCAACCCCATGGACTGTAGCCCTCCAGGCTCCTCAGACTTGGGATTATCCAGACAAGAATACTGGAGTGGGTTGCCATTTCCTTCTCCTTGGGGCCCTTTTAAGATGGAAAGAACTCTTGTCTACATTACTGTTATTCTACATTTATATTGTACAATGCTCATAATATGTCAAGAATTCCCATATACTGAATATTTTGCCAAGTATCTAGCACCACGTAAACTTTTAAAATGCATTTTTGTTTAATCCTAGCAACAAGCTTCTCCTAGCTTCTATTCATTAATGAATACACATGTGTGTGTATGTGCGTGTGCTTAGTCGCTTGGTCATATGCAACTGTTTGCAGCCCCATGGACTGTAGCCCACCAGGCTCCTCTGTCCATGGGTTTCGCAGGCAAGAATACTGGAGCAGGTTACCATTTCCTTCTCCAAGGGATCTTTTCCAACCCAGGGATCAAACTTGTGTCTCCTGTGTTTCCTGCATCAGCAGGCGGATTCTTTACTATCTGAGCCACTAGGGAAGCCCATTAATGAGTAAATACGTTACTAAAAACAAATCTTTGTCTTTACCTTATCCAGCCCAAGTCTGTACAGTATCAGCGATCTAGATTGTGGACATAATACAATGAGGCCTCTAACTCTAGTGGTGTAGAGCTCACAATATGAATTAATATATGTACCTTTTGTCTTTACAACAATGAGGTAGATAAGATAGGTGTGTTAATCCATTGCACTAATAAAAAACTGATATACACACAAAAAGATTAAGTGACCTCAGTGAGATTCAAACTGTGGCTTCTCTGTCGCACAGCAAGGGAAACCATAAACAAGACAAAATGCCAGTCCTCTTANTATGAATTAATATATGTACCTTTTGTCTTTACAACAATGAGGTAGATAAGATAGGTGTGTTAATCCATTGCACTAATAAAAAACTGATATACACACAAAAAGATTAAGTGACCTCAGTGAGATTCAAACTGTGGCTTCTCTGTCGCACAGCAAGGGAAACCATAAACAAGACAAAATGCCAGTCCTCTTATTGGGAGAAAATATTTGCAAATGAAGCCATGGGCAAAGGATTAATCTCCAAAATATACAACTAGTTTATGAAGCTCAATATTGAATAAAACAAAAACCCAATCAAAAAATGGGCAAAAGACCTAAACAGACATTTCTCCAAGGAAGACATACAGAGGTCAACAAACACTTGAAAACATGTTTGACATTGCTCTTCATTAGAAAAATGCATATTAAAACTACAATGAGGTATGACCTCACACTGGTCAGAATGACCATCATCAAAAAATCTACAAACAGTAAAGGCTGGAGAGGATGTGAAGGAAAGGGAACACTCTGAACTTCAGTTCAGTTTAGTTGCTCAGTCGTGTCTGACTCTTCGCGACCCCATGCAGCATACCAGGCCTCCCTGTCCATCACCAACTCCCGGAGTTTACNGCGCTCAGCCTTCTTCACAGTCCAACTCTCACATCCACACTTTGAAGAGTGGAGGGGGGGAAGCCTGAAAAGTGAGTCTGGTGCCATATTTTAAAGATCTTTGAACTTCTGGCTCAACAATCCTTATAAGCTCTATTCTGTAAAGAATGAAAATCTATTGAGAAACTTTATACAAAAAAAGAGATCTAAGCCAAGTATTGTAATTATGTGTGTGTTTAGTAAAGCTTTATCCCAGTAGATGATAATCTTCATCATATGAGGGGCCATATCTGCTTTGTTCTGCTGTGCCCAGGACCTACTGCAGAGCCAGGCATATATTATATGCTTAATTAAAGGCTGATGGATGGATGAATGAATGATTGAATACCTAAGGATATCTCATCTAATAGAAGATATTTCAGCTTCATAAAACTAGAGAAATGCCGTGGAGACTGGGACTTGAACTAAGATGTGATCAGTGAGAATGGGATGGAGACTAAGAAAGAGACAGACAATCTAAGCTCTCCTGGTGAGAATCACACCAAGTGCATCCACCCACTTCACATTTTACCCAACTTCAAGCACGGCCGGCTCCTCATCACTACTTAGGCGGCTTCCACACAAGATGAAAACTGTCCATATTCAACACGCAGGGACATATGAAAATAAAATATAAATCAGACCCTGAAAGAACCAGTTATGGAAATAAAGTCTCATGAAAGAGAAAATATACAAAACTGTTTTATTTTTATGTACTAAATTATAAGGACCTACTTTCAGGGTAAAACCTCAGGGGGGGAAAAAAAGGAGAAATCAAGAGGTGAGTAAATTTAGGAAAGCTAAAATTGAAGCTAAATTATATGGATGGGCCAAGGTTTCCCAAAGATTACTCAGGTACCATGGGGGAGCCCATACATAAATTTATAGGTTAAAAGAATATAATTAAGCATAATTTTCTCATTTTTGTTTCAAAAATTGATCTATTAAAAGTAGTAAATGGTAACAATTCCACTGTAACTACTACATGGTTTAGCCTCTGTATCAAGTACCATACTGTGTATCTTTCACAATCTAGTTAAATTTAATCCTCAGAGCAGTTCTCTAACATTGATATTATAATTGCCATTTACAGTTGAGAATTCAAGATTTTTACAAGTTAAGCAAATTGCCCAGAATGTTGCAACTTTAAAGACACACAGCCATACGGAGACTTTAAGTCTGGATGATTCCATAGCTGGGCACTGCATTTCTAAATTGCTCTAAGACTGTATATGTGCCCGTGTGTGTGTGTGTGTGTGTGTGTGTGTGTGTGTGTGTGTGTGCATTTGTGTGTGCCACACGTTCAGTCATGTCTGAATCTTTATGACACCATGGACTGGAACCCACCAGGCTGCTCTGTGCATAGGATTTCCCAGGCAAGAATACCAGAGCGGGTTGCCATCTAATCCTCCAGGGGATCTTTCTGATCCAGGGATCAAACCCACATCTCTTGCATTCCAGCATTGGCAGGTGGATTCGTTACGACTGTGCCACCTGGGAAAGGCATATGCCTTTGTCCACGTGTTTAAAAACATGAGTGAAAATTTCAGAGTCAAAAGAAAATAAAACAATGCATCCATTTTTCGTTGACAGCCAGTTGAAAACGGGAAAGAATGGGACGAAGCCACAGCTTTCCCAGCATTCCCTGGGGGAGGGTCAAATGCCAGGAATCCAAAATAGTTAACAAGTTACTAACTCCACATTTATATTCTAAACTCCCACTTCTTCAACATCTTTAAAAAGAAATCTTTCACAAACTAATGGCCACCAAAACAATTAAGCTAATACTACAAGAACTCTTAGTATAATTTATATATTTGCTGATATAGTAATGTATCTTTTCCTACCACGATTTTCCCTCAGGCAAAATGAAGCAAGTACAACACATTTTAAACTCATTCCACAGATCAAATCACTCAGAGATATGATATAATTAGTCTTATGACAGGACGTACTTTATTAAATTAGGGAGGAACAATTCATTAAATGACAAAAAGGAAGAAAACATCAAAAATTAACATATCGTTAACATTAATATGTCAAAGTGGGAATGTGACTACCGATACATATATTTAAATAGATAGAACTCTCACAAAGAATAAAAATGTGCCACTGAGAGAGCATTCAGGCCACGGTAGCATCAGAAAATCTTTTAAGTTACAGGAACAGAAAACTATGGATTCCCTGGAGTTTCTGTGAAGCATTTACAAGAAAAATTTAATAAGAGAATATCTATAATCTGACCCAAGGAAGATATTCTTGGTGCATTTTTTTTCCCATAACAGCTCTGTCTTTGCATTTTTGAGATTGTGTTCTCTTGAATAATAGATTCAATGTTCTTAGCCACAGTTTTAGCACAGTAGAATCTCAGTTGCTCACAAAAGATGAATTAATGTCCACAGAGGACAATTTTAACAACCATCACCAAGCTGGCTACTGCTGAGGAGTGCTAATGAGTCAAGTTTGTAGAAGCCTAATAACACAAACTAAACGTTAATCACAAAGTGACATGATATTCAAGCAGAGATGGAAAGAACCAGGAAGAAAGGAAAACTTTAGCATCTTTTGTTTACAGATAAAATTTTTAACGTTATTTCCCCCAAGAGGAGCACTTTAACAAGTCCACCACTCACATAAATCTTTCGTTTTGTTTTTTTCTACTCATCTCAACTGCTTTACAATATCTCTAATACTTTTCTTTCTTGTTATTATTCAACAGATCATTGAAAAGAACCCAGCTACACATACTCTCACAAAACAAACACAGGAGATTCCAGAAAAATAAATAGGAAACCAAGGGAAAAAACTTAAAGAAGCTTTAATAGAGCAAGGGATCTCAAATAATACTATTAATAAAATAACTATAGTGGTAGTAGCAGTAGGAACAGTAGTAATAGTCCATAGGGATTTTCCTTAAATATTTTTTTCAATGAAGTATAAGGTTGAGTGACAGGAATTAGATAAGAACTAAAGAAAATAATCTTAATACAATAAGCAGAATCACCACCCTACCACCCAAAAAAGAATGATCCAGTTTAAAATTTAAAAGATGGACAAAATACACTAGATGAATGCCAACAGATAAAGCAAATTTTCTGGATAAAATTCTCAGAAATGAAAAGTAGAGTAGATTATAACTCAAAAGTATAAATAAAATAAGCATGCATTTATAATTATATAAAAGAACATTTATAATATAAAAGAACAAATGATCATAAAATTAAAGCAATTATAATATCTATAAAGCAAGTCAGTGAAATATCAAGCACTAAAAATTATAAGATAAAATAAAGAACAATTTAATCAAACAATTAAGTAGATATATTTGATAAATATCTAATGCTAAATCCTAAAACTAAAAATATACTTTGCTTTTAAATACTAATAAAATAAACATTACTATTGGAGAAGGCAATGGCACCCCACTCCAGTACTCTTGCCTGGAAAATCCCATGGATGGAGGAGACTGGTGGGCTGCAGTCCCTGGGGTCGCTGAGAGTTAGACACGACTGAGCGACTTCACTTTCACTTTCATGCATTGGAGAAGGAAATGGCAACCCAATCCAGTGTCCTTGCCTGGAGACTCCCAGGGACAGGGGAGCCTGGTGGGCTGCCATCTATGGGGNTCCAGTGTTTGGAGAAGGCAATGGCACCCCACTCCAGCACTCTTGCCTGGAAAATCCCATGGATGGAGGAGTCTGGTAGGCTGCAGTCCATGGGGTCGCTAAGAATCAGACACGACTGAGCGACTGCACTTTCACTTCTCACTTTCATGCATTGGAGAAGGAAATGGAAATCCACTCCAGTGTTCTTGCCTGGAGAGTCCCAGGGACGGGGGAGCCTGGTGGGCTGCCGCCTATGGGGTCGCACAGAGTTGAACACGACTGAAGCGACTTAGCAGTAGCAGCAGCAACATCCAGTGTTATGAAAGTTTAACAGAAATGCACATCTCCTACACTTTTTTGGTGAAGGAGTGAGATAGTTCATACTCTGAAGAGAGAGAAATTAAAATTATCAAGATCATTAAAATTGTTTGTGGTTCAGAAATACCACTGCTAGAAACTGTCTTAAGGGAGCACAAATACAAAAAGATTTTTCTGAACAAGGCATTTGCTAAAATGTTGCCTGTAATAAAGAAAATTTGGAACAGTATGAGACAGTTAAAATAACTATGGCACACACACATAAGGACAATATTATTAAAAGTAGCTGAGCACTGAAGAATTATGCTTTTAAACTGTGGTGTTGGAGAAGATTCTTGACAGTCTCTTGGACTGCAAGGAGATCCAACCACTCAATCCTAAAGGAAATTAGTCCTGAATATTCATTGGAAGGACTGATGCTGAAGCTCTAATACTTTGGCCACCTAATGCAAAGAATTGACTCATTGGGAAAGACACTGATGCTGGGAAAGATTGAAGGCAGGAGGAGGGGTTGATAGAGGATGAGATGGTTGGATAGTATCACCAACTTAATGGACATGAGTTTGAGCAGGCTCTGGGAGTTGGTGATGGAGAGGGAAGCCTGGCATGCTGCAGTCCAAGGGGTCTCAACGAGTCAGATGCAATGAAGCAACTGAACTGAACTGATTAAAAACAGCATAGAAGAATATTCTATATTACAGGAAAATGCTCATTATCAACAGATAAAATTTAATCAAAGTTTAATCCTACTTTGATTTTATCATACTCAGTATACTATAGTGAGTATACTGAGTATAGTGATACATGTCAATACTAGAGACATTTCTCAAAACCCATAGAATGTAGAATACCAAGTTTGAACCCTAATGTAAGCTATGAGCTCTAGGTAATAGTGATGTATCAATATAGGTTCATCAACTGTAACAAATATTCCACTCTAGTGGGGATGATGATAATGGTGGAAGCTTTGCAGCTGTGAAGGCAAGGGTACATGGGAAGTATCTGTACTCTCCACTCAATTTTGCTGTGAATCTAATACTGTTGTAAAAAATGGTCTATTTTTCAAAAGTTTTTTTTTTTTAATGGTACAAATGAGCTTATTTACAAACCAAAGACAGGCACAGATGTAGAAAGCAAGGGAGGAAGGGGAGAGGGGGGTAAATGGGGAGACTGAGGTTGACATAGATATACTATACTACTATATATAAAACTGATAAGCAATAAGGACCTGTTGTATAGCACGGGGAACTCTACTCAATACTCTGCAATGACCTAGATGGGAAAAGGATCTAAAAAGGACTGGACATATGTGTATGTGTGACTGATTCACTTTGCCGATTCACAGCAGAAACTAATACAATAGCATAAATCAACTCTAATAAAAACTGATTTTCTAAAGATGGCAAGTAAGCTTCTTAGAAAATGCTCCATATCACATATAATCAGGAAAAACAAATCAGAACAACAAGGAGATATGATCATACACCTATTAGAATGGCCAAAATCCAGAACACTGACACCACCAAATGCTGACAAGGAAGTAGAGTAACAGGAAACGTCATTCACTGTTGGTAAAGCTGAGTGCCGAAGAATTGATGCTTTTGAAGTGTGGTGTTGGAGAAGACTCTTGAGAGTCCCTTGGACTGCAAGGAGATCCAACCAGTCCATCCTAAAGGAGATCAGGCCTGGGTGATCATTGGAAGGACTGATGCTGAAGCTGAAACTCCAGTACTTTGGCCACCTCTTGTGAAGAGTTGACTCGTTGGAAAAGACTCTGATGCTGGGAGGGACTGGGGGCAGGAGGAGAAGGGGACGACCAAGGATGAGATGACTGGATGGCATCACCAACCCGATGGACATGAGTTTGAGTGAACTCCAGGAGTTGTGATGGACAGGGAGGCCTGGCGTGCTGCAATTCATGGGGTCACAAAGAGTCGGACAGGACTGAGCCACTGAACTGAACTGAAGGAATTCAAAATAATACCTTTTGCTACAGTTTGGTGGTTCTTACAAACTAAACATACTCTTTTTTTCATTTATTTTTTAGTTGGAGGAAAACTGCTTTACAATATTGTGCTGGTTTCTGCTGTGAAAATGAAGTCACTCAGTCGTGTCCTACTCTTTGCGACCCCATGGACCATAGCCTACCAGGCTCCTCCGTCCATGGGATTTTCCAGGCAAGAGTACTGGAGTGGGCTGCCATTTCACAAATCAGGCACAATTATACATACATCACCTCCCTCTTGAGCCTTTCTGTCCTTCCCCTATCCCATCCCTCTAAGTTATCACACAGAGCCAAGTTGGGCACCCTGTGTTGTATAGCAACTTCTCGCCTACTATCTACTTTACATATGGTAGTATATATATTTCGATGCTACTTTCTGCATTCATCCCACTCTTTCCTTCCCCCACTGTGCCCACACCACACAGTCAAGCAATCACACTCCTTGGTATTTACCCAGTGGAGCTCAAAACGTATAGCCATGCAAAACCTCCACATAAATATTTAGAGCAGCTTTATTCATAGTCTCTCAAACTTGGAGGCAACCAAGATGTCTTTCAGTAGATGACTAGATAAACTGCAGTACACCCAGACAACGGAATATTATTCAGCTCTAAAAAGAAAAAAGCCAATAGGCCTTGAAAAGAGATGGAGGAAACTTAAATGCATATTACTTAGTGAAAGAAACCAATATGAAAAGGCTACATAGTGTAGGATTCTAACAATCTGACATCCTGGAAAAGGCAAAACTATGCAGACAGTAAAAAAGATCATTGGTTTCCAAGGGTTAGAGGAAATGGGTGAATGAACAGGCAGAGCACAGAGTATTTTTAGGAGAGGGAAACTGCTCTATGTGATTTTATAATAGAAACATGTCATTATGCTGCTACTGCTGCTAAGTCGCTTCATGGCAGCCCATGAGGCTCCCGCATTCCTGGGATTCTCCAGGCAAGAACACTGGAGTGGGTTGCCATTTCCTTCTCCAATGCACAAAAGTAATAAGTGAAAGGGAAGTTGCTCAGTCATATCCGACTCTTAGCGACCCCATGGACTGCGGACCACCAAGCTCCTCCATCCATGGGATTTTCCAGGTAAAAGTGCTGGAGTGGAGTACCATTGCCTTCTCTGACATGTCATTATATGTGTGTCCAATAGAACGTACACAAAGAGTGAACATCAATGTAAACTATACACTTTGGATGATAATGATGTATCTAGGTAGGTTCATCAGTTGTAACGAGTGTACCACTCTAATGGAGAATGTTGAAAATGGAGCAGTTTGTTAGGATATGGAGTCAGGGAATATATATGGGAAATCTCTGTAGCTTCCAGTTAACTTTGCTGTGAACCTAAAACTTCTCTGAAAAAGAGTCAAGTTTTAAAAATCCTACATCGTCTACTAAGAAAGATAACCCAGCAATACACTGAAAGAATACTTGTTGAAAATCAACAATTCAAAAAGAAAATCTGATAATATGAATATATTCTACACCTAAAACATACTTCAGCCCAAAGTTGATATCATACTCAACCATGAAATACCAGTGGCATTCTAACATAATTCCAGAACAGGAAAAAGATGTCCACCTTCCCTAGCTGGATTTGACACTGTACAAGCCAATGAAATTATACAAAAGACAAAATTAGCATAATGCAAACTATTGCTATCTTCAAACAATATCGTTCACACACCTGGAAAATCCGAATTATTACAAGCAGTAGGAAAACTCTGGAAGATAAGAGCACATAAAATTTAGAAACAGCTGCCTATATATATAAACACAACAATTTGTTAGAAGATATAACATAAGAAAACATTGCATTCACAACAGCAACACAAAAGACAAAATGTCTAGAAATAAACTCAACAAGAAACATATCAAACCGATGTAAAGAAAACTTTGAAATGCTTTAAAAAGTTGATGAGGCTATGGAAACAAACACTGCCATACACTGCTGGTAGAAGCATAAAGACACCACACACGAGGGAAGTCGGACAAAATCAATCTAAATGGCAAACGCATACATTTTTTGAACCATCAATTCTACTTCTAGCAGTTTATAACATATGTACATGTACATGGATGAAATCATCCATGAAAAATGCATTCATTTCATCACTGTTGCAATGGCTGAAGATTAAGAGCAATTTGTCCAACAATAAAATGATCAAATAAGGGTAATTCATACAAAGCAGCACTGTACACCTCTACAAGTTTGACAAAGCTTTCTACATACTGATTTTTAAAAATATCCAAGACATAGATTATGATAAAAAGCAAAATACAGAGAAATTTGTCTTCTACCTTTTGTGTAAAAAGGAAAAACATAAAATTTTTAAAATGGGTTAAAAACTTCTTTCTGAACACCTAAGAAAGACATGTCAGTGTTGGACATTTGGGTGAATCTACCAGATGGAAATAAGGTTGGAAAAGATAGAGTAACCTTGCAGATTACATTGCTATCACACCAACATAATACCTAGTTACAAAGCTGTATTTTTGTAATGGTGCTAGTACTTTGGCCACCTCATGTGATAAGTTGACTCACTGGAAAAGACCCTGATGCTGGGAGGGATTAGGGGCAGAGAGGGGGATGACCGAGGATGAGATGGCTGGATGGCATCACTGACTGGACATGAATTTGAGTGAACTCCAGGAGTTGGTGATGGACAGGGAGGAAGGCCTGGCGTGCTGTGATTCATGGGGTTGCAAAGAGTCGGACATGACTGAGCAACTGAACTGAGTGGCATTATAACCTGTACAACAATTACAGTGGTCAAGATAAGCTAGGTTATGCTTCAATGCATGCATGTGCATGCTAAGTCACATTCAACTCTTTGAGACCCATCAGCTGTAGCCTGCCAGGCTCCTTTGTCCATGGGATTCTGCGGGCAAGAATACTGGAGTGGGTTGCCATCCCTCCTCCAGGGGATCTCCTTGTTCCAGGGACTGAACACANAGGTTATGCTTCAATGCATGCATGTGCATGCTAAGTCACATTCAACTCTTTGAGACCCATCAGCTGTAGCCTGCCAGGCTCCTTTGTCCATGGGATTCTGCGGGCAAGAATACTGGAGTGGGTTGCCATCCCTCCTCCAGGGGATCTCCTTGTTCCAGGGACTGAACACAGGTGTCTTATGTCTCCTGCACTGGTAGGTGGGCTCTTTACCACTAGCACCACCTGGGAAACCCTCACCCTAAATTTCAGTGGATTCTCATGACAGGTTTATTCCTCCCCCACAGTCCACATCCATCCATCAGGGCTCAATTGGCTGTAGGCTCTGTTCTATGTAGTTTTTCATCCAGCAACTAACTTGATAGAGAGACACTGCCATTCCCCATACAGTGGATAAAGTATCCTACATGGTCTTCCAGGATGGCCATTAAATGGCCATTAAATCATTCATCCCCAAAATTATGTGCATCATTTTAGCTCACAACCCACTGGCTAGAATTTATCAGGAGGCCCATGAAAAGCACAGAGACGGCTCTAAAGAGAGTAAGAATGTATACTGGTGAGCTACAGTCATGACTTCTGTGACCATTTTGGAGAACTTTAGAATATGATATAAAAGGAAAGGTTATTTTAAGTCTAAAGATTTTGACCTGATTATTACACTTCTGAGAACTTAGTCTAAGGAAGTATTTCTACGTGTCAATAAATAAACGGGTAGAAAATTTCAACCCTGTATAACTAATCAAGATTGAGAGAATTATTCTTTAGCCCTTCCTGAGGCAGCTAAATTCCCCCCAGATATCACCCTTCATCCTTAAAAAACAAGTTATAAATGAATATACATTAGAAATCATGCAAGCCTAAATGCAAATACAATGGTTTGCTTTCAAAGCCTGGGGCATTGATCAGCTCTCTTCTGTACTCCAGCTGGGAAATTCAAGTTGAAAATTCTCTAAAATGAAGTACCATACGATGGTTTCATCTCCAGCCCTGGGGTAGGAGCTTAGCCATAATTTTAACACAGATTTATTTCAATTTTAGTAACAACAAATGTCTTCATTTAGCCAGGCCTTCACTAACAATGGAAAGTAGATAATTACAAGGAATGAAAAGATATTTTAGACAAAAAAAAAAAGGTGTCTAATCTCACTATAATTATAGGAGTATATATATTTCTTTTAACAGAAAGGTCATTTAGTTAATTCCAGGCAAAGTCATACTTACTATGATTTTTGAAAGCCAATATAATGGATTGCTTAAATGATTAAACCCTGGAGCCTGACAGGCCCAAATCTCATCTTACTTTTGCTCTTTAACAGTTGTTTGAGGTTGGACAAATCACTTAACACCTCTAGATGTAAATCTTTTTGCCTTAAAAAAATGAGTGATATGTGTACTTATCTCATAATATTCAATGAGATGGCATATGCCTAGTATTTATTGATGGGGCCCATGAATAGCTCTCAATAAATGTTCTATGGTGCTATGTGAAAATGTTAGTTGCTCAGTCATGTACAACCCTTTGCAATCCATGGACTATAGCCCACCAGGCTCCTCTGCCCATGGGGATTCTCCAGGCAAGAATGACTGAAGTCAGTTGCCATGCCCCACTCCAGAGGATCTTCCCAATCCAGAGGTCAAATCCAGGTCTCTTGCACTGCAGGAGATTCTTTATGTCTGAGCCACCAGGGAAGCTATGGTGCTATAGTTATAACTTATATCTATGTGAGTCTTTCTTCTTTTTTAAATACTCTCACAAGCATTGTATCATTTTCAATATTTAAACCTGAGAACATTCACGTGAGATGTAATGATAAGGACACATGCCCTTCATATACTGAAGGAAAATGTGACAAGTTCAAGAAGAGCATCAAAGGGTGCCACTGATGGAGCAGAGGTGGGAGCTTCTCTATTCAGTTAAGGAATGTTGGCAAATATTCATGGAGGAAGGAATATTCACACAGATCCGGAAGGATGTGTAGGGTTTCAGTGGTAAAGGCTATAAATGAGAAGAAAGATGACTTTCAATGGAAGGATGATTATCACAAAAGCTCCACAAAAGTGGGTAATGACAGAACTCTGACCAATGCAGCCTCTAGAAATGCTCTGAAGCAGCGGGAAATCAGACTGGTGAGATGGGGAGTAGGGCTAATGAGAGCCTTGACTGCCAGGACTGAAAGTTCTATCTCATGTGATACAATAGATCCGATTGGGAAAGTCGTAAGCAGACTGGAGCTAAATTTACATGTTTATTCCAACAGCATCCCAAGACAAGAAGAATAAAAATGGAAAGGTAAATAAAATAAATAATAAAAAAATAAAATTTAAATTAAAAAAACTTCTTTAAATGAGAAAATGAATATAAGGTATGTGATGGGAATGTACATGAAAGAAAGTATGTTTGAGAGGAGGGAACTGCCAGCCTGGACTGGAAGAGCACAGAGTGGACTGGATGATGTTGCTGGTACTGACAAGGACAATGATGGTGGTGGTGATGCTGACAATGACAATGATGGTGGTGGTGATGACGATGACGATGGTGATGATGATGACAATGGTGGTGGTGATGACGATGACAATGACGGTGGTGGTGACGATGACAATGACAATGACGATGGTGGTGGCGATGATGATGACGATGGTGGTGGTGATGACGATGATGGTGGTGGTGATGACAATGACGGTGGTGATGACGATGACAATGATGGTGATGACGATGACAATGACGGTGGTGATGACAATGACAATGACAGTGGTGATGACGACGGTGGTAATGACGATGACAATGGTCGTGGTGGTGATGACAATGACAATGACGATGGTGGTGGTGATGATGATGACAATGACGGTGGCATGGTGATGACAATGACGGTGGTGATGACGATGACTGGGGTGATGACGGTGGTGATGACGATGACAATGGTGGTGATGATGACGATGACAATGATGGTGGTGATGACGATGACAATGGTGGTGATGATGACGATGTCAATGACGGTGATGATGACGATGACAATGACGGTGATGATGACGATGACAATGACGGTGGTGATGACAATGACGGTGATGACAATGACAATGACGGTGGTAATGATGACGATGACAATGACGGTGATGATGACGATGACAATGACGGTGATGACAATGATGGTGGTGATGATGACAATGACAATGGTGGTGATGANCAGCATCCCAAGACAAGAAGAATAAAAATGGAAAGGTAAATAAAATAAATAATAAAAAAATAAAATTTAAATTAAAAAAACTTCTTTAAATGAGAAAATGAATATAAGGTATGTGATGGGAATGTACATGAAAGAAAGTATGTTTGAGAGGAGGGAACTGCCAGCCTGGACTGGAAGAGCACAGAGTGGACTGGATGATGTTGCTGGTACTGACAAGGACAATGATGGTGGTGGTGATGCTGACAATGACAATGATGGTGGTGGTGATGACGATGACGATGGTGATGATGATGACAATGGTGGTGGTGATGACGATGACAATGACGGTGGTGGTGACGATGACAATGACAATGACGATGGTGGTGGCGATGATGATGACGATGGTGGTGGTGATGACGATGATGGTGGTGGTGATGACAATGACGGTGGTGATGACGATGACAATGATGGTGATGACGATGACAATGACGGTGGTGATGACAATGACAATGACAGTGGTGATGACGACGGTGGTAATGACGATGACAATGGTCGTGGTGGTGATGACAATGACAATGACGATGGTGGTGGTGATGATGATGACAATGACGGTGGCATGGTGATGACAATGACGGTGGTGATGACGATGACTGGGGTGATGACGGTGGTGATGACGATGACAATGGTGGTGATGATGACGATGACAATGATGGTGGTGATGACGATGACAATGGTGGTGATGATGACGATGTCAATGACGGTGATGATGACGATGACAATGACGGTGATGATGACGATGACAATGACGGTGGTGATGACAATGACGGTGATGACAATGACAATGACGGTGGTAATGATGACGATGACAATGACGGTGATGATGACGATGACAATGACGGTGATGACAATGATGGTGGTGATGATGACAATGACAATGGTGGTGATGATGACAGTAACAACGATGGTGGTGATGATGATGACAATAACCACTACTTAATGAGCATTTCTCATATGAGAGACTGTGTGTCCAGTGCTTTAAATCCACTTCTCATATAATTCTCAGACAATTCAAAGGATCTTTTTCTTTTTTTTGCATTTCACCATGAAAATTTTATGATGATACTGAAGCACACAAAAGTTATGTGGCTAACCCCAAACCTCACAGCAGGGAAAGGGAGGAGTCAGAATTGAAACTCAGCTTGGACAGTGCTGGTTCCAGTGCCCCACACTCAACATTAGTGTAAGGGGTGAATGGAATATGCAGATGTTGCCTGGATCAGTTGTAATGCCACAGGAAACCGCACCTTTTGTAAATTTGGACATAACTCTCACAGTTTATGTTTGCTCCAATTAGCCAGCCTATTAACTCCAATGTTGGAGGGCAGCAATTTACCTTGTGTTTCATCTATGCACCTCCTAAACAGTTCACTACACACTATTCATTTACATTTATTCATTTACTTACTCCACAAATACTTACCCTGTTTCCAATGAGCCAGGCCTTGTGCTCGACATGTTAAAAAAAAAATAATAACAGCAGTCACAAGAATGCAAAAATGACGGTCCTTTTTGTAGCTAGATTGTATGTTTGTGGGGACATATAATAGATTATCCTATCACTTTTGTGTATATTTGAAAATTTTCATGATAAAAAGTATTTTTAGAAATAGAAAGGAAGAAAATATTCTACTGGAAATATTCTTGCCAAGGTTACAAATGATTTTCTTGTTGCTGAATATAATGACCATGGCTCTGTCTTCATGTCCTTGACAACTGTCCCCTCAAACAGCTGAAAATACGTGACAGAGAAAGACTGGTCAGGGAGGAAGTAGGAACCAACAAAGCAAGGAGCAAGGAACTCACTCTCCCGTTTTCCTTCTGCTTCTCTAGACGCTGTATCACAGTCACCTTTCCGAGACTCCTTTTCCTTTTCCCTTCCTTTAAAAGCCAGTGTTATACATGCAGAAGGATACATGCACCCCAATGATCACTGAAGCGCTGTTCACAACAGCCAAGACATGGGGGCAACCTAAATGTTCATCAGCAGAGAAGTGGATAAAGATGTGGCACATATACTCACTGGAATATTACTCGGCCATAAAAATGGAATACTGTCATTTGCAGCAACATGGATGGACACAGAGATTGTCATACTGAAGTCAGTCAGTCAGACAGAGAAGGTGAAATATTCTTTGCCATCCCTTATATGTGGAATCTAAAAAGAAATGATACAGGTGAACTCACTTGCATAACAGAAAGAGATTCACAGACTTAGGAATGAACGTAAGGTTGTCAGGCGGGGGAGAATAGAGAGAAAGGATAGTTAGGGAGTTTGGAATGGACTGCACAGACTGCTATATTTAAAATGGATAACCAATGAGGATCTACTGTATAGCACATGGAACTCTGTTCAGCATTATGTGGCAGCCTGGATGGGAGGGGAGTTTGCAGGAGAAATGGATACATGGATATGTATGGCTTTGTCCCTTTGCTGTTCACCTGAAATTATCACATTACTAATCGGCTATCAGTTCAGTTGCTCAGTTGTGTCCGACTCTATGCGACCCCATGAATTACAGCATGCAAGACCTCCCTGTCCATCACCAACTCCCGGAGTTCACTCAGACTCGCGTCCATTGAGTCAGTGATGCCATCCAGCCATCTCATCCTCTGTTGTCCCCTTCTCCTCCTTCCCCCAATCCCTCCCAGCATCAGAGTCTTTTCCAATGAGTCAACTCTTCGCATGAAGTGGCCAAAGTACTGGAGTTTCAGCTTTAGC
>SJYA01002715.1:64646-109329 GCA_006410615.1 Neotragus moschatus
AAAAAAAAAAAAAAGCCAGCATTACACACGTCTTCACAATCCTCTCATTTTTCCTCAAATGACTCCTTCTTTCTCAAAGTCCTCATCCCCTGTCTTCAGGCTTTCAATATTATCCATATGATGAAATCTTCCCAATCAACATCACTGCTCCAGATCTCTCTTCTGAACATCAAATAGGAATCCAAACATAGATGGAGTATAAATTCCAGAAAATTCCATGAACACCTCAAAGCCAGAATCTCAGAATTACTCGCTTCATCTTCCTTCCCATTCAGTCCTTACTCTGATCTGCTCCACTTGCTTTGTTAATTCAGAAAGGAACAATACCACACACCCAAAGTCACTGAAAAAGTCCAGTGGAACTAGCCTAAGAAAGTGTTTGATTTATCCATGTCATTTCCTCTATTTAGTAAACAATGGAAGATGAATAAATGGAACACAAGATAATTTCTCTAATTCATCCTGAAGAGCAAAACAAAGCATAGAAGTAAATATGCTGTTTCAAATGTTTTATTGTGTCCCAAACTGACTGAAAATATTTTCCTTTAAAAGCTGACTAAATAAATACCAAGCTAGGGTATGACTGTGATAATCTTGCTCCTGGTAAGTTGCAGGGAAAAAACTAGGCTTTGACAATTATGTTCCGTTTAAGCATTTACTCAAAGACTTCCTTAAATTTTGTGCTAGAAGTAAAAAAGAAAATCAGTTACTTGCAGATGCTATGTCCTCAACACTGCATGCTCTCAGAAGCAAACTCACTCACCTCAAGTGTAATCTAGGTAGATTGTGTTTGGGCCATGAGCGATGGAAGAGATACAAAGAGAAAAGGTACACCATGGAGAGAACCATGGTGAACACCATTCATGAGAACTGCATTTAAATAACTGAAATTCTAGTGTGTGGGTAGATGACGTATACTTGCCCAGTACGAGTTTTGGGGATTTTTTTTAGGTATTTTTTATTTACTGAGGGTTATTTTTTTACCTTTTCATTTCATATCGATGTATAAGTGATTAACAATGTTGTGTTAATTTCAGGTATA
Source organism: Neotragus moschatus (assembly GCA_006410615.1). Classification (NCBI taxonomy): domain Eukaryota; kingdom Metazoa; phylum Chordata; class Mammalia; order Artiodactyla; family Bovidae; genus Neotragus; species Neotragus moschatus. Next base: position 65,689 of record SJYA01002715.1, read on the forward strand.
CAGAAAAGTAATTGTCATGCATTCATATGTATCTACTCTTTTTCCAATTCTTTTCCCACTTAGGTTGTTACACACTGTTGAGCAGAGTCCCTGTGCTGTGCAGCAGAAACACAACATTGTAAAATAACTATACTGCCATATCGATTAACAAGTAAATTTAAAATTTATAAAGAGAATCAACAAAATGAAATGAATCAGCAACAAAGACCTACTGAATAGCGCAGAGAACTCTGCCCCAGAAGCCTCTGAGGATAAGCATTCCCCATATTGTCCTGTATCTGCTAAATAAAAGACATTATTAGCAAGTAGAGCGTCTCCAAAATAACTTTAGATGGAAGGCTATCTCAGAGACGTTGGTCACAGGTACTCTCGAGGCAGATGAAAGGTTACAGTGGATGCGCTCCAAAAATTCTTCCCAATTAGAAAGTATAATGATTTTTACCTCAAAGAGATGAAAATGAATCTTAAAACAGTAGCAACAGCATTACTCAAACCTGTCTCAAAATAAAACATGTCTACGCCCGTTGTTACTTCCAAACCTCAAGAGGGTTCAAGGTGCCTTGAAAGTAAAATGCAGTGAAAAGAACCAGCAGGGAGGTAACACTGAGAAATCAACTGGCTTTGCCGTCTATGCTCCCTGGCCCTGAGTCTCCCCCAGGCAACCAAGAGAACCCTCTATGACAGCACTTTTAAGTCCCTCCTTCACCTCCACAGTGGTCAGTGTTGCTTATCAGAACCTTGCAAGTTAATGTTCCATTCCTGCAAGCTCTGCTTCCTCCTATGTACAAAGCAGTCTGAATTATGCCTAAGAGAGATGCTGATCTAAAAACAAACACTTAGACAAGCTCACGTCTCGGGGGGGCAGGGCAGGGAGGACTGGAGAGTGTGCAGTCTCATGCCCACGTCTGTATTTATGGACCTGATACAATCTCATTCTTTCCTTACAAAGAAAGTGATTGTAACAATCACTTTTTGTCATCTGGGTTTTGAAACAATCACTGGTCCAGAATTTTTAGAATCTGATCATTACTTTGAGGGCTTCCCAGGTGGACCAGTGCNAAAAAAAGGAGCTCTATCATCAGCCATTAAATAAGAAGCTAAAACATAATCAGGAAGTAGCAGAAGTTATCTAAGCCAAACAGGGAGTTGTTTTTTAACAAAAGGATTAGGCCCCAGACGATCCCAGAAAAATCCAGGCAAATTTTAACAAACATGAAAGAAGTACTTAACATTTCTCATAGGGGGTTGTAGTCTGCAAAATAGTGATGAAAAGAACTCAGTAACTAGAGTGTGGTTTACACCAGAAGAGTAGTCCTCAGCTGGCTTCAAAACTGTTGGGTGAGTCTACACCAATTCTGAGCTGAAACACACACCTTCTGACTCAGGAAATTTGAGTAGGAATCTTCATTTCTAACATAAATGTTCATAAGGCATGCTGGTTTAGAGATCACACTTGGAGAAGCGTTAACTAGAACTTTGCAGGAACTCTATGATGCAGGGAGAGGGGAGAAGTTGAACTTAACCCTTTGCCTCTTTTCTTGTTCTACCATTGCTATTGTTGTTGTTCAGTCACTAAGTCTTATTCAGCTCTCTGCCACCCCATGGACTGCATCACACCAGGCTTCTCTGTCTTTCCCCATCTCCAGGAGCTTGCTCAAACTCATCTCCATTAAGTCAGTGATACCATCCAACCATCTCATCCTCTGTCGTCCCCTTCTCCTCCTGCTTTCAATCTTTCCCAGCATCAGGGTCTTTTCCAATAAGTAGGCTCTTAGCATCAAGTAGCCAAAGTATTGGAACTTCAGCTTCAGTATCAGTCCTTCCAATGAATATTCAGGACTGATTTCCTTTAGGATTGACTGGTTCGATTTCCTGGCAGTCCAAGGGACTCTCAAGAGTCTTCTCCAGCATCACAGTTCAAAAGCATCCATTCTTTGTTGCTCAGCCTTCTTTATGGTCCAACTGTCATATCCATACATGACTACTGGAAAAACCATAGCTCTGACTAGATGGACCTTTGTCAGCGAAGTAATGTCTCTGCTTTTTAATATGCTACCTAAGTTTGTCATAGCTTTTATTCCAAGGAGCAAGCATCTTTTAATTTTGTGACTACGATTGCTGTCTACAGTGATTTTGAAGCCCAAGAAAATAAATTTGCCACTGTTTCCACTTTTTCCCCATCTATTTGCCATGAAGTGATGGGACAGGATGTAATGACCTTAGTTTTTTTAATTTTGAGTTTTAAGCCAGCTTTTTCACTTTCCTCTTTCACCTTTATCCAGAGGTTTCTTTAGTTCTTCTTTGCTTTCTGCCATTAGTGTGGGATCACCTGCATATCTGAGGTTATTGATATTTCTCCTGGCAATCTGGATTCCAGCTTGTGCTTCATCCAGTCCAACATTTTGCATAATGTACTCTGCATTTAAGTTAAATAAGCAAGGTGACAATATACAGCCTTGATGTACTCCTTTCCCAATTTTGAACCAGTCTGTTGTTCCATGTCTGGTTCTAACATTGCCACACTTTGAGAAGTGTTAACTAAAACTTCATAATAAAAAGAAGGAACACTATGATACAGGGATGGGGGAGAAGTTCACCTCCATTCTCAGTCTACCATATATACCTCAAATCCAATATATGCCACTTGCTGGATGCCTAATTCACATCCTAAAGTGAAGAGAGCAGAGACCCAGTGTAATCTCCTTAAAGGCTGCTTTCTGTAGTCACATTCTCTCCTCTCAAAGAAAGCCTCCCCAGTGGACAGGGAGGGCAGCCCAAAACCACCCAAAGGATCTGATTTTTGGCAGACCTTTATTCAAAATAATAATAATGAAACCATTTGTTGAACATGATGACATGCTGAGCCTTAGATTTGATACCTTAGTTCACACATACCTTCTACAACCTGGACATATGTAGAATCCAGCTTTATTTTGCACAGATTTAACCTGCATGGATTCACCTACCTGCTAAAATTTATCTGGAACTCTAGAATCAATACTCTTGGCACCTTTGTAGTCATTTGCATATATGCAGAGAGTGGTGAAAAATTTCAGTTGTTGACACATGTTCCCAGCAGAAGTTAAACAAGGTGAATTTCTGCCTTCTTTCAGCTTTCATATGTCAACAACTATCCTGTTCACAGTCTATTTAGTACCACATTTCTCACATTTTGTTGGTGACTTCACTGCTTAAAATGGCCCAAGTATAGAGCTGACGTGCTATGTAGTGTTCACAAGTGCAAAAGGCTGTGATGCACCTTACAGAAACACACGTGTGTTAGACAAGCTTTGTTCTAGCATGAGTTAATGGTGCTGTTGGCCATGAGTTCAATGTCAATGAGTCAACAATATATATTAAATAAGGTGGCCTTAAATAAAAACAGACATAAAACAAGGCTACATACTGATTGGTTGACAATGTTGTGACCAGAAGCTCATAGGAACCTAACCCGGTATTACCCCCTGGAAGCCATACATTCAGTATCCACTATTTTACTGTTTGCAGCAACTTTACAGATCATATCTACTGTGAATGGTCCCTGAGTCAGGAAGATCCCTGGGTCTGGAAGATCCTCGGGAGAAGGAAATGGCAGCCTGCTTCTGTACTCTTGCCTGGTGAAAATCCCATGGACCGAGGAGCCTGGCCAGCTATAGTCCATGAGGTTGCATGAGCTGGACACAGCTGGGCATGCGCACACATACTATGAATGGCAGCAGTGGCTGAGTTGCTAAGTCGTATCCAATTCCTTGTGATCTCGTAGACTGTAGCCTGCCAGTCTCCTCTGTCCATGAGATTTCCCAGGCAAGAATATTGGATTGGGTTGCCATTTTCTTCTCCAAGGGGTCTTCCTGATCCAAGGATTGAACCGGAACCTCCTGCATTGCTGGTGGATTCTTTACCAACTGAGTCACTAGGGAAGTTGTAATAGCGAACAGTGAGGACTGACTGTCCTGATATCCACACTGGAGGTATGTTTTTTGTTTCTATTTTGCAAATAAGGAGATTATAGCTTAAAGATGTTAGAATACATGACAAGGAAGTAGCAGACCCTAGATTCTGGCCAGTGTTCAGCCATGTTCAGCCACGGTGGCCCACCACATGCCGGCACAGAAGGAGTACACATCAAGAAGAGACTCTGGGTTCAAATCTGCACTGAGCCCTGACTTGACACTGGGAAGTTATCTCCCTATTCCTGAGTCTCTCTGTCCATAAAGTGGGAATATTCATAATGCATGAATGAGTTAACATGTGCAAGGTACTTAGAGCATAGTCTAAGTTAATATCAAAGCTAATGGTCCATAGGATCGAGATCAGACTTTACCCTATGTTCAGAACTGAGGAAATCAACCAAGTAGATGAGGAAATATCAGCCCAGCTAACAAACAGGCTGAATGCAGGAGATTTATGTTCCCTGGGTATTGTTTCCCCACACAGATGGAGACCACGATGGAAAGCATAGATTGCTTTGCACACAGCAATGTATCATCTCTCAGGCAGTTGCATGACAGGAAGCACTCCATGCATGGATTAACAAGCTCATTCTCTGCATAATAACCAACCAGACTAGAAATAATGCTATTTGCCAAGTCTTTTAAATATACAGCTTTGTAATGGAAAATTCAGTTTCCCAATCCCTTCCTAGGTACCAAATAAGATCTATTTCCATCTTCNTCAGGCAGTTGCATGACAGGAAGCACTCCATGCATGGATTAACAAGCTCATTCTCTGCATAATAACCAACCAGACTAGAAATAATGCTATTTGCCAAGTCTTTTAAATATACAGCTTTGTAATGGAAAATTCAGTTTCCCAATCCCTTCCTAGGTACCAAATAAGGTCTATTTCCATCTTCTGGAAAACCAACCATGTGGTAAGGGACTGACTGCCATGTTATTTGACTCTAAATAATACCGAGATGAATTCACATAAAAGCAGAAGTTTTCATATTTCTGAAATATAGTAATAGTGCCTTCAGTCTGGTAGGATTATTTAGCAAATTGAATAAAATGACACATTTAAAGCACTAAGCATAGCCGCCTAGCCTGTCTGGACCAAGATATAGTGACATCCTATACAGTCTAGACATTTAGTGCTCACTTCAAGTAATTTCTGTGCATACTTAACATCTATTTAGAAGAGAAGCTGCATTGAGAGAAGGATAGTGAAGAGGAATCTGCTGACAAATCCCTCCTTTTACAATGAGTTCAGCTTCAGGCTCAGACTCGCTCTAGAGCTGAGTCTTCAGCACCAGCACTCTTGATACATGGGGTAGGATCTCTACCGGAGGAGAGGGCCCTGGGTGTCCTGTCCCTCATAGCATNTAGAATTGTTCAACTTTAGCTTCTTCAGCATTACTGATTGGGGCATAGACTTGGATTACCGTGATATTGAATGGTTTGCCTTGGAAACGAACAGAAATCATTCTGTCGTTTTTGAGATTGCATCCAAGTAGCATATTTCGCACTCTTTTGTTGACCATGATGGCTACTCCATTTCTTCTGAGGGATTCCTGCCCAGTATCAAAAACCTGGCCACCTTGCTGCCTCATCAATGAAGCATTTTAACTCCTTCCAAAGAGGTCTCTCCCTTGCTTTGTTCTTCTTATCATTATTCATCAGAGGGAAGACAGAATGAAAACCACAATCACAGAAAACTAACCAAACTATTCACAGGGATCACAGCTTTGTCTAACTCAATGAAACTATGAGTCATGCCTTGTAGGGCCACCCAAGATGGATGGGTCGTGGTTGAGAGTTCTGACAAAATGTGGTCCACTGGAGAAGGGAATGGCAAACCACTTCAGTATTCTTCCCTTGAGAACTCCATGGACAGTATGAAAAGGCAAAAAGCTATGAAAGATGAACATTGAAAGATAAACTCCCCTGGTCGGTAGGTGCCCACTGTGCTATGGGAAAACAGTGGAGAAATATCTCCAGAAAGAATTAAGAGCCTGAGCCAAAGCAAAAACTACACCCAGTTGTGGATGTGACTGGTACAGGAAGTAAATTCTGATGCTGTAAAGAACAATATTGCTAGGTACCTGGATGTTAGGTCTATGAATCAAGGTAAATTGGAAGTGGTCAACTAGGAGATGGCAAGAGTGAACATTGACATTTTAGGGATCAGTGAACTAAAATGAATCAGAACGGGTGAATTTAACAAATGACCATTATATCTACTACTGTGAGCAAGAATCCCTTAGAAGAAATGGAATAGCCCTCATAGACAACAAAAGAGTCTGAAATGCAGCACTTGAGTGCAGTCTTAAAAAGGACAGAATGAAAAAAAAAAAAAAAGGACAGAATCATCACTATTTGTTTCCAAGGCAAACCATTCAACATCAGAGTAATCCAAGTCTATGCCCCAACCACTAATGACAAAGAAGTTGAAGCTGAACGGTTCTATTAGGACCAGCAAGACACTCTAAAACTAACACCAAAAAAGATGTCCTTTTCATCACAGGGGAATAGAATGCAAAAGTAGGAACTCAAGAGATATGTGGAGTAACAGGAAAGTTTGGCCTTGGGGTACAAAATGAAGCAAGGCAAAGGCTAACAGAGTTTCAGCAAGAGAAAGCACTGGTCATAGCAAACACCCTCTTCCAACAACACAAGAGACAACTCTACAAATGGACATCACCAGATGGTCAATACTGAAATCAGGTTGATTATATTTTTTGTAGCTGAAGATGGAGAAGCTCTATATAGTCAGCAAAAACAATACTGGAAGCTGCCTGTCACTCAAATCATGAACTCCTTTTTACAAAATTCAGACTTAAATTGAAGAAAGTAGGGAAAACAACTAGACCATTCAGGTATGACCTAAATCAAATCCCTTAAGATTATACAGTGGAAGTGACAAATAGATTCAAGGGATTAGATATGATAGAGTGTCTGAAGAACTATGGACAGAGGTTCATGACACTGTACAGGAGACGGTGATCAAGACCATCCCCAAGAAAACAAAATGCAAAAGGCAAAATGGTTGTCTGAGAGGGCCTTATAAATATCTGAGAAAAGAAGAGAAGCAAAAGGCAAAGGAGAAAAGGAAAGATATACCCATCTGAATGCAAAGTTCCAAAGAAGAGCAAGAAGAGATAAGAAAGCCTTCTTCAATGATCAAATGCAAAGAAGTTTAGGAAAACAATAGAATGGGAAAGACTAGATATCTCTTCAAGAAAATTAGAGATTCCAAGGGAACATTTCATGCAGAGATGACACAATAAAGGACAGAAATGGTCTGGACCTAGCAGAAGCAGAAGATATTAAGAAGAGGTGGCAAGAAAACACAGAAGAACTATACAAAAAAGATCTTAATGACCCAGATAACCATGATGGTGTGATCACTCACCTAGAGCCAGACACCCTGGAGTACGAAGTCAAGTGAGCCTTATGAAGCATCACTATAAACAAAGCCAGTGGAGGTGATGGAATTACAGCTGAGCTATTTCAAATCCTAAAAGATGCTGCTGAGAAAATGCTGCACTCAATATGCCAGCAGATTTGGAAAACTCAGCAGTGACCACAGGACTGGAAAAGATCAGTTCTCATTCCAATACCAAAGAAAGGCAATGCCAAAGAATGCTCAAACTACCATACAATTGCACTCATCTCACATGCTAGCAAAGTAATGCTGAAAATTCTCCAAGCTAGGCTTCAACAGTATGTGAACCGAGAACTTCCAGATGTTCAAACTGGATTTAGAGAAAGTATAGGAACCAGAGATTAACTGCCAACATCCGTCAGATCATAGAAAAAGCAAGAGAATTCCAGAAAAACATCTACTTCTGCTTCACTGACTATACTAAAGCCCTTGACTGTGTGGATCACAACAAACTGTAGGAAATTCTTAAAGAAATGGAAATATCAAACCTCCTTACCTACCTCCTGAAAAATGTGTATGCAGCTCAAGAAGCAACAGTTAGAACTGGACATGGAACAATGAACTGGTTCCAAATTGGGAAAGGAGTACAACAAGGCTGTATATTGTCACTCTGCTTATTTAACTTATATGCAGAGTACATCATGTGAAATGCCAGGCTGGATGAAGCACAAGCTGGAATCAATATTGGGAGAAATATCAACAACCTCAGATATGCACATGACACTACCCTTATGGCAAAAAGCGAACAGGAATTAAAGGGTCTCCTGATGAAAATGAAAGAGAAGAGTGAAAAGTTGGCTTAAAACTCAACATTCAAAAAATGAAGATCATGGCATCTGGTCCCATCACTTCATGGCAAATAGATGGGGAAACAATGGAAGCACTGACAGACTTTATTTTCCTGGGCTCCAAAATCACTGCAGATGGTGACTGCAGCCATGAAACTAAGCTGACAAATGCCCTTCTAGTCAAAGCTATGGTTTTTCCAGTTGTCAGGTATGGATTTGAGAGCTGGACCATAAAAAAAGTTGAGCACTGAAGAACTGATGCTTTTGAACCGTGGTGTTGGAGAAGACTTTTGAGAGTCTCTTGGACAGCAAGGAAATCAAACCAGTCCATCCTAAAGAAAATCAGGCCTGAATATTCATTGGAAGGACTGATGCTGAAGCTGAAACCAATACTCTGGCCACCTGATGTGGATAACTGACTCACTGAAAAAGACTCTGATGCTGGTAGAGATTGAAGACAAGAAGAGAAGGCAATGACAGAGGATGAAATGGTTGGATGGCATCACCAACTCGATGGACATGAGCTTGAGCAAGCTCCGAGAGTTGGTGCTGGACAGGGAAGCTTGGCGTGCTGTAGTCCATGGGGTCACAAAGAGTCGGACACAACTGAGCAATTGAACTGATACTGAACTGATACGTCCTTTGATCCACCGACAGCTTCTCTGGTTCTTTTCTTAAAGCAATTATGTCTCTACTTTATTCTGTTGTTTATTCTTTAGTTGCAAAGTCTTGTCTGACTGTTTGAGACCCAGTGGACTGTAGCGAGGCATGCTCCTCTGTCTGTGACATTCTCCAGGCAAGAATACTAGAGTGGGTTGCCATTTCCTTCACCAGGGGATCTCCCCCAATCATAGATCAACCCCAAGTCTCCTGCATTGGCAGGTTGATTTTTTACGACTGAGCCACCAGGGAAGCCTTTCTTAATACTGTAGAGAGTCATTAGATACCTGGACATACAACTTCTTCTCATGCCCACTTCCTACCATCGGTCCTTCCTTGAAATGAACCAAAGGCAGCCACAAAGTAAACAGAATAAGCTAGCATTTATACCAGATGTTAATAAATGAAGTGTTTTCACCTTCATTATCATAATTCCATGTGACTAATATCAACACTATTCTCTCCATTTTGCAGATGAAGAGACCCACATTTGGCTTGTTGGGTGACCCGAGAGTTTCCCAAGCACCTCTGCTAACATTTTATTCCAGATGATTCCCTTGTTACTGCTCCTTGGCTGGCTAACCTTAACTGACCTGCTTCTTGGAGAGGCTGGGGCTGTGTTGGTAGAGACAGTAGCTTCCCTCCCTAATGAGTCCCCAGAGTGGGGCCAAATTGACAGAAAAGTCACAGGTCCGTAAAGCTGACACCTATTAGAGTGACTCTGAAGCCCCTTAGTCTGGTATTTCTCTCATTCACATTACATCCCCTCTCACTTTCAAGCCCCCCTTTCTGTGTCCCAGGGGAACCCAAGGGACATCCGTCCAGGAGACTGCCCACAGGGAAAAGGGCTGGTTCAGAGTGCTGAGCGAGCAAGTTGGCTTTAAGGAAACAGAGCTGGCCTGACTGCTCACAGTTGCCCCTGTCTTTTTTCTTAAATACTAGGGAATTTTATTCTTTTTCATTTTTACATTTATTTTTAACTCATTTTTATTGGCGTATATTTGATTTACAATGTTGTGTTAGTTTCTGCTGTGTATCAAAGTGAGTCAGTTATACACATATCTACTCATTTTAGATTATTTTTCCATACAGGTCATTACAGAGTATTGAGTAGAGTTCCCTGTGCTTTTTAATAGGTTCTTATTAGTTATCTAGTTTATATATAGTCGTGTCCATATGTCCAGTCTCCCAATTTACCCCTCCCCTACCTTCTTTCCCCTGGTAACTGCAGGTTTGTTTTCTATATCTGTGACTCTATTTTTGTTTTGAAAGTTCATTTGTACCACTTTTTAAGATTCTACACATAAGCAATATCATACGATATTTGTTTCTCTCTGTGTGATTTACTTTACTCAGTATGACAGTATGATGGTTTCTTTAAAAACCTAAAAAGAGAGCTACCATATGATCCAGCATCCCCACACCTGGGCATGTATCTGGAGAAAAGCATAACTCAAAAAAGGTACATGCACCCCCAATAATCATTGCAGCATTATTTACAATAGCCAGCACGTGAAAGCAGCCTAAAGCCACCAACAGGTGGATGCATAAAGATGCGGAGCGTATGCACAGTGGAATAATACACAGCCATTAAAAAGAACAGACAATGTCATCTCCATCTACACGAATGGGCCTACAGATTGCCTTGTCTTTCTCGTGATCTAGAGACCATCGCAATCGCAGTTGTTCCTTTGGATATTCCATCATTCAATGAACATTTATTTAGCCTCTGGTGTAAGACAAGGATTATTCTGGACTCAGGAGATTCAGTAAGGAAGCAGACAAGATCAAAACCCTGGAAGAAAATCCTCCCTCACACAGGATGATATGTCATCTCAGGCTCCTATAATAAAATATCAGACCACGTGGCTTAAGCATAGATATGTATATGTATTTCTAATGGCTCTGGAGGTTTGAAGTTCAAGATCAAGGTGCTGGCAGATTTGATTTCTTATGAGGGCTCTCTTTCTGGTTTCTAAATAGATGACTTCTTGTTATATCCTCACATGGCAGAGAGAGAGACCATCTCTCTCCAATCTCTTCTTATAAACACACTAATCCCACAATGGGTCCCCATCCCCCTGACTTCATCTAAACCAAGTTACATCTCAAAGATCCCCGTCTCCAAATCCACTGATTGGAGTTTAAGGACTCAACACAAAAATTTGGGGATGATACAAACATCAGTCCTAAGAAAGTGCTAAAACCTTAACATCCTCTCATGAACCTCAATGAACTACTCCTTTATTTACTTATTTATTTATTCAGCAAATATTTACTAAAGATCTACTGTGTGCCAGACACTGTCATTTCACCTAACTGTCCTGAAAGAAGAATTGGCTAGCCCTGTTCACCTGTAACGCTTTCAAATCTCAACTGCCTTTCCTAAAGAGTCTTGGTTTTGCTGGCCTTTTCTAGGCTATAGTGCTGTTTAAAAGCAAAGAAATGTACTCTCAGTACATCATGTTCCACGGTCAGTGACAGAACCAAATGATCTAGAAATCCACTCATGCATTCCTTCAGTCAACAACATCATTAGCCCTGTATGACGCACTGCAAATTTAAACAGAAATAGGGCCTCATCCTAATGTGGGCCAGGCTGCAGTGAAAGAGATGAAGAGAACTCAGTGGAAGGAAGATCACTTCAGCATGTATACTTGCTCCCAGTATACACGGGAGACTCTCGAATTTCCTCCCATGGAGATCCCAGCTCAGTGAGTCTGAGTCAGGGCTCCAGAATCGGCACAGTTTACATGCTTATAAGGTGATGCTAAACTGGTGGCAAAGGACTGACAACTAAGCCAAGGTTAAAAGGAGGAGTGACTTATCAGAAAGAGCACTCCTGGGTAAGGAACTAGATATTAAAAAATATATAGATATCAATATATATGTTGTGTGTGTGTGTATGTGTGTGTGTGTGTGTGTGTGTGTGTGCACGCTTAGCTGTGTCTGACTCTTCATGATCCCATGGATTGTAGCCCACCAGGCTCCTCTGTCCATGGGATACTCCAGGCAAGAATACTGGAGTGAGTTGTCATACCCTCCTCCAGGGGATCTCTTCGACCCAAGGATCGAACCTGCATCTCCTGTTCTGCACTGGCTGGCAGATTCTTTACCACTGCCGGACAGATATACAGACGCAGATGTAAAGATACAAAGATATGGATACAGACACACAAATAAATATACATCGTTCTCATTGCTTCTGCCCCTTGACACTAAGTCTAAATGCTTGGAAATTTGCAAATGGTTGCCTATCACACTGAAAGATGCTAAAAGGAACACACCGTAAAACTGAAAAGACTTTTGTCAGAAGAGATACGCACTTCAAAAGGTTTATCTCATCTGTCACTGTGTCTTAACTTTACAGCGAATGAGACGGGGTGGGGATGAAAGGCCAGTCTAATTTCACCTCTTCAGTTCCAGCCTCTAAACCTTGAGGCAGAAAAGAGGCAGTCAGAGCAGGTGGGGTGATACACAGCTTGTTGGCGGGCTAATGGTCTGACATCATATGACAGTTCACAAAGGCAATTCACAGCCCTTAGACAGCAGAACCCAGATACTCTCAGACTGAACTAAATTTAAAATAGTAGCTGGGGGACAAGTCTATACTTGGACAATAATTCACACTGGACCTCAGAAGTCTGCTGCTAGAATCAGTTATCTGCACAGGAGATGCAAGTTAGAGAGCCGACGCCTGGCCTCAGGCCTGTGTTGACTTGGGCACCAGATCCCTGTATTGGCATTCTGATCCTCAACAGAGATCAGTTTGTGCCAATGAGAACTACTGTATCTCACTTTTAAATCGTCTGCACTCATAGTTAGTTTTATCTTCCACACATCTTGAATGATGTGAATTTGTCATTACAAACTACAGACGTAGCCAATCTTTCAAAAATTTCTACACTGGGTACCCATGAAGCAGCAAAATAAATACATTCCGAAATTTCCCCCCGAGAACAAATTTACCATGATTGTTTCTAGGATATATCATCTCCCTTCTAATTGATCACTGGATAGTGGGTAATGTAGTCTTCTTTTCAATAGACATTCCTTAAAATAAATTTATTGTTAGAAATAATTAGGAACATCACAGCCTCTTTTAAGCAGCACTAGGTAGAACTTACAAATACTCTATCGAAATATACTTCAACAAAGAACACCTGTGTTGTGGATCCAAAAATAATACTAAGAGAAAAGGGACTTTGGGACTTTGCAGCTGTCATTCATATTCTAATGAGAAAGTAACAAAATAGCAAACAACCTATCTTTAACTCTGATCAATTAACCACACTGTATATATGTACAAATTCTTAGGTGAAGGAAGGCAACAAAGCAGGAATTAGAGTTCTCTCCACTTAAAAACAAAATCCTAGCCTGCTTCTTTATACATTTGTGCTAGTTTGGTCCATTACACAACAAAATCCTAAGTTAACAGACACTCAACAAGTGTTTATATAAAGGAAACTTACACATCCAAATGGCAACCCATTCCAGTATTCTTGTCTAGAAAATCTCATGGACAGGGAAGGCTGGTGGGCTACAGTTCATGGGGTCTCAAAGAGTCAGACACAAAACTTAGCATACACACATCCAAAAAGTGCTGATTGGTTAAAAAAAATACTTAATTATAAAATCAGAAGAAGTGTTTTTAAAATGGACTTGCCAGCTGGCTGACCAAGGACCAAATCCAGGTACTGACTTTGTTTCTGATGTGGACACCTTGTAGTGGGTATCAGTCCCTCCTCCTGATGCAGCCCTCAGTGTTTATACTGTAAACACAAACCCCTTATGGCAAACTAAACACTCATTCACAAGGGATCCACTCACTCATTCAATGAGTATTCGAGGTACACCTATCAAATCACAGACATCAGTTTTGAGAGTGAGGATATGTGCTGTGTGCTTAAGTCACTCAGTCATGTCCAACTCTTTGTGAAGAATATAGTAGGACACAAGTAAAAATTTTCCATTGGAAATGAATTTACTTAAAGAAACAAATAACTTCAGGATAATTTTAGCACATCAGTCTGTGCCATGAAGCATACACCATGGGAGAAAACGGGGCCATCAGAGTGACAGATAGCCTCTCTAAGAAAGGGACAGCTAGGTAGAGATGTGAATGATAAGGAGAAGCCATCCATTAATATTTGGTGGAAGAACATATGCAAAGCTCCAGTGGTAGGAACTAGGTAGGTACTTGTGAGAACAGGAAGAAACCAGGGGGACTCCCTATGAGCAAGTGGGAGTGTGAAGTGGGGGTGACATCAGAGAAGAGGCCAGGGGCAGATACTCTAGGGTCAGCAGGCCATGGCAAGGCATTCTGATTCTGTTCCAAGTGCAACAGGAAGCTGGCTGGAAGATGCTAAATAGGGTGGGGGGTGAAGAAGGCTGAGCACCGAAGAATTGATGCTTTTGAACTGTGGTGTTGGAGAAGATTCTTGAGAGTCCCTTGGACTGCAAGGGGATCCAACCAGTCCATTCTGAAGGAGATCAGCCCTGGTGTTCTTTGGAAGGAATGATGCTAAAGCTGAAGCTCCAGTACTTTGGCCACCTCATGCGAAGAGTTGACTCATTGGAAAGAACTCTGATGCTGGGAGGGATTGGGGGCAGGATGAAAAGGGGATGATAGAGGATAAGATGGCTGGATGGCATCACTGACTCGATGGACGTGAGTCTGAGTGAACTCTGGGAGTTGGTGATGGACAGGGAGGCCTGGCGTGCTGCGATTCATGGGGTTGCAAAGAGTTGGACACGGCTGAGTGACTGAACTGAACTGAACTGAACTGTGGGGAGCTTGACTGATTTCCTATCACAAGAACCGACTGCAGTTGTGTAGCTTGCAGGAGCAAAAGCGGCTGCAAGGAAGGCCAGGCTGTGATAACCTAGAAGGGTGGGAGTGGGGGTAGGAGGGAGGTTCAAGAGGGAAAGAATATATTTATAGTCATAGCTGATTCACGTGGTTGTATGGCAGAAATCAACACAATACTGTAAAGCAATTATACTCCAATTAGAAATAAATTTTTAAAAACATAATGGAAAAAATATATTTTTAAATGCATATATATGTATTGCTATAATACATTAATGCACAATATATTAATGTAATGCAATGCAATAAAGAAATTAAAACTGAAAAAAAATTTAAAAATAAAAAAAAGGTCAGTGTGGAGACTCTCACAATGGCAAATACAAATGAGGAACGTCAAGACCAAGAACTAGGGGGAGTAATGGAACTTGCAGAAGTGGTTGATTCTAGACATATTTGATGGCAGCATCAGCAAGACAGGCGGACGCAGGGGTTCATACCATTCAATTTTATCTCCCTCCATCCAGGAACACTGTAAGGTTGACAGAGTGGTGATTCCGGGGTCTAGCCAAGGACACGCTCCCTGGGACTGATACTCTTCAGTGTTCTCATGGCTGAACTAGAGCCTGCATGTTGATGTTCAGTCACTAAACCATGTCCGAAACCATGTCCGACTTTTTGCAACCCCATAGACTGTAGCCCACCAGGTCCCTCTGTCCATGGATCTGTCCAGCCACTGGAGTGGGTTACTACTTCCTCTTCCAAGGAATCTTCCTGACCCAGGGACGGGACCCGAGTCTCTTGCATCAGATATACTTGAAGAGCTGGCTGACAGTGTTGGATCTGCAGGTGTGTCTCTATATAAAATCTCAAGACAGAACAACCTTCTCTCTGAGGTTCACATGTCTCTTCTGGAAACTGAAGCTGTTTAATCTGATAACCCACAGTTTCTGCTAACAACTCTGGCACACCAGGAGCCTTCATCCATCGCAGGCATCTCTTCTCTCCTACTATGAATCCACAACTATCAGGAACAATGACAGTTTACATTTCTAGGCCACTTGCTATTCTCTGGGAGAAGGAAATGCCAATCCCCTCAAGTATTCTTGCCCTGGAAATCCCATGGACAGAGGAGGCCAGTGGGCTACAGTCCACAGGGTCACAAAGAGCTGGACACGATGGAGCAACTAAACAACAATACTATGTGTAGGCCTCGTGCCAAGGGCTTTCATGCATCATCTCCACTAATTCCCAGTCAGTACAGTGAAGGAACTAGGACTGTCCCCATTTAAGAGAGAAGACAAAAGAGGCAGAAGCTGCCCAAGGATAGCAACTAATAAGGTAAGCTAGGATATCAACCTAGGAAATTTAAATGTAGGACTTGACTTTATAATCACCTTGATATAGTACCTTCAATAAATAGCAAGTCTGTTCCTTCCTCTTCTGACTCTGTTTCAGAGTCTATCTCTGCCCCTCACCTATGTTTTTCTCTCTACAAGCAAGCATCTCGTTTGTTCAATCCATTCAAATAAAGGGCTCCCGAAACGCACTTTCCTCTCTTTGATTTGGCATTTCCTCTTAGAATGTGCCTCTAATGCAGTTCTCTCCATGTGACTAAGATTAATCCCTGAGATTAATTCTTTCCATTGTATAGACATTAATTTCTTAAGACTGTACCAGTAATTCCGTCTGCTTGGGTATAAAACAGCACATAGGCAATTTCTGGAGAAAGAACACAGCGTTACAGGTCAGCAAACAGACACTAAAACAAGGAAGTCTGTGTTCAAGTCCCAACTGTACTATTTATCACCAAAGTGGCTATAAGTCACTTAATCTACCTGAATTTCCTCTCTCCATCTGTGCAAGGAGAATTATAAAATCTACTGTGTGAATTTATTTTGAGGACCAAATAACATAATTTAGGTATAGGACTTGATATAGTTCCTGAAAGCTAAAAATGTGTAAGTCTTAGCAATTACTATTTTTATGAAGGGAAAAGAAGAAATTGGATGGCATGGGACCCTAAATGCCAGAATACTGCACAGAAAACAATATCACTTAACTTCAGAGATTAGACTGTGAACCTAGACCTACCCTTCACAAACAGCATCCTGATTAAAAATTCAGGCTCACAAAATTAAGAAATGCTTACTCCTTGGAAGGAAAGTAATGACCAACCTAGATGGCATATTCTAAAGCAAAGACATTACTTTGCCAACAAAGGTCTGTCTGGTCAAGGCTATGGTTTTTCCAGTGGTCATGTAGGATGTAGAGTTGGACTAGAAAGAAAGCTGAGCGCCAAAGAATGATGCTTTTGAACTGTGGTGTTGGAGAAGACTCTCAAGAGTCCCTTGGACTGCAAGGAGATGCAACCAGTCCATTCTAAAAGAGATCAGTCCTGAGTGTTCATTGGAGGGACTGATGTTGAAGCTGAACCTCCAATACTTTGGCCACCTGATGCAAAGAGTTGTCTCATTTGAAAAGACTCTGATGCTGGGAAAGACTGAGGGCAGCAGGAAAAGGGGACTACAGAGGATGAGATAATTGGATGGCATCACCAACTCAATGCACATGGGTTTGGTGAACTCCAGGAGTTGGTGATAGACAGGGAGGCTTGGTGCGCTGCGATTCATGGGGTCACAAAGACTTGGACACAACTGAGCGACTGAACTGAACTGAACCGAGTGACCATCTGTGAAACCTCAGGCAACTTACTACATCTCTCTAAGCTTCACTTCCCTCCAGGGTAAGTGGAAATGGCCCAGTGCTCTACTGGTTGCATGGTGTGAGAAAGACCCAAAGTAACGGAGCACAAATATTCACCACCTTGCCTGGGACAGTATGTGGTGAGGGCTCTATGAGAAGTAATGGTAAGTACAATCTTCCATTTCATCAGCATAGATTTCTTAAGCACCTGCTGTGTGCTCACAATGCAGGGGGCACGGGTTCAACCTGTGGTTAGGGAAGTTCCACATGACGAGCAGTGCAGCCAAAAAACGAAAAAATCAGGCAGAGTAGAAGAAGAGGGATAGGACAGTACTTATATGGGGTAACCAGAGAGGTACTCTCCGGTTACAGGCAAGAGTTCCTAAACATGCTTTGCTCCAGTCCCGTTTTGAAGTCAGGAAGGGAGAAATAAATAGCTCAATTCTTGCACCTTGGCTTGGATTCTTTTTTTTTTTTTTTTTTAATATCGAGAAGTTCGCTTTAGTACAGATTGTTAACAGCCAAGATATAATTTCCATTTGGCCACACTCTAATGAATAAAACATCACCAGGAAGAGCAAGCAGGATGTGATCCGCTGGAGGCTACACTCAGAGCATCAGAAATCAAAGCCTCTGACCCCGGGCAGCCACCACCACGAGATGCAGAGTGCCCACGTCCCCAGGCACTTAGGAAGAGAGAGGCGTTAATGGAAGTGAACAGCACATCCTTGATCTACTGTTCCATTTCAGAAGCAGCTGTGCTTTTATCCCACCAGCCAAAAGTAAAATAAGAGGAAAATGGACTCCACTGGAACATCTTGAATTAGAAACCTCTTCATACTGAGATCTTTCATGCCTCCGGCATCAGAAGACTGAGAAAGTGGAGCTCTTCTCAAATTGTTTTTTCACTATTTACTCAGACTTATAAGAGTCTTCTGGGACACCTGGGACATTGGCTTTCAAATCAGTCCAGCAGGCATTGATTCATCTCCCAGTGCACTGCAGAGTACCACAATAGATAATGCATGTCCCAACTAAGCTCATAGGCAAGTGGCAAAGACAGCTAAATAAATGTAAAAGAATCACCAAGCAGGATCAGGAAAATCATGAAGAACATTTAACGTGGAGGAAGGAAAGAAGGAAGAGGGTCATGGAGTCATGCCTCCCAGAAATGACAAATGAGTTGGGCTTTGGAAAATGGTAAGTAAGCAGATGGGGTGAGAAGATCATGCCAGAGAGAGGCAACAGCATGAATGGAAACATCGTTTTGAAACAGGATGGCACCTTCAAAGGACCTGTCAACAGAATTGAGGGTCTCAGGGATATAGCCTAGAAGGGGGCTGAATTCAGAGGGAAAGTTCAAAAGTCAGGTCAAGGTCCAAGCTTGAAGAATCAGGTGGTCCTGCTTTCCTTAGTTGACACAGGTGAAGAGGGTACTCATGGGCTGTCCATTTAAAAACAGTCATTTTAAAAATTTCATGAGTTAATTCTGTTCCTCACAGTTATTCACACATTCATCTCCAACTTTAATAACTTGTTATTTGTGGCCTGAGATCTACCCTATCCCCTCGGGAGTCACATGTTAATGTATGAAATTGAATTTATGGCTGCTGAAGGCTGACAGATTAATAGCGTGATAAATTAATCTAGTCACCCATATACTAAGAATAGAAAACCTACAAAGAGGCAGTTCAATTTAATACCATTTATTATTAAGCCTTAAAATGTAAGCCCAGAGAAATGAGATGAAAATTTATAAGCCAAGATCGAAGAGCAGGGGGCCTGAGATGGCTCTGACCACAGGGAATACCATGCAGTATGTTTTCTAAAACCCTCTCAGGAAGTCCTTTTCAAACAAGAATTTCCTACTTCTACAAAAATTATATTCCATTTATATTGGAGCAAATAGCAATGTTCAATTGTTTCATTGATATATAAAAGAAGCCATATGAAAATATGAGTTTTTCTAGTCTATTATCAATAAATAATCAGACAACAGTGGTGGTAAATCAATAAATAATAAGGAACATGAAGTCACTGAGATTTTCTTTCTTCTTTTTGGAAAGAGAAGGAAACAGCTGGGGTGGCAGGGCTACTTTGATAATTCCTCATTGGCATAGCTTGAAAGTATCATAGAATATATAGCCTGTATGCCATGACTTTCCATCCTAAATCAGATGATTGTTGTTGTTTAGTTGGTAAGTCATGTCTAACTCTTTTGCGTAGTTGGTAAATCTTTTGTGATGCCATGGACTAGAGTCCAGAAGACTCCTCTGTCCATGGGATTTCCCAGGTAAGAATACTGGAATTGGGTTGCCATTTCCTTCCCGGGGGGGATCTTCCCACCTCAGGGAGTTGAACCCAACTCTACTGCATTGGCAGGCAGATTCTTTACCACTGAGCTACCTGAGAAGCCCTCAAATCAGATGCTGTGTGTTGCTAATCCATTGGCATTTTTTTCTCTCACAATCTGAGGTTGCATCTGGCAACCCTCAGACAACCCATCCTTCTGACAAAACCAGGTTCTCTCCGTTCACAGCCATCTTCTTTTCTCTCACCAGAGCTGTCTTCCTAACAATCAAAGCTAACCTAGAAGGACTAACCTAGAAGGATAAATACCAATTTCTTGGTCTAGTTAAAACAGTCTTTCACAATCTGGGCTATGTCCGCTGTTTCTAGCCTCACCCAAATCCCCTTCCTTTTTTGCATACCCTAGTTCAGCCATCTGCATCATGCCCCTGACACACAAAGCTTTTTACCTGGTAAAAATTCATCCTGCCAAGTGCAAGCCAGTGTCACCTCCAGGGTGGGTCTTTCATGTAGGAGACAGCTGCCAGTGTCCACTCCTTCCAGCTCAGGGTGACTCCTTCCCATACTCTCAGCGCATACAAGCCAAAAGAGGTTATAGGAGAGATTCCATTGAGACAGGCTAGGACCTGAGACCTGGGACTGTTGGCTGCAGTGCTGCCAATGCCTGCACCGGGACACATCTCTCCTCCAGCTAAAAGCACAAAGAAAAGGTATGGGACTACAAATAATTGTCTGCATGCGCAGTTGGGGAAAATCCTGGACCCAAAGGATACAAAGAGATCAAAAAAACCCATCCACCACTTTTTAAGAGCCTGGAGCAGAAGCAAGGTGTCAGGAGCCAGAGTACTGCACATGGCCCTTGCACTCAACACCACCTAAGTTCAGTTCAGTCGCTCAGTCGCGTCCAACTCTTTGTGACCCCATGAATTGAAGCACGCCAGGCCCCCCTGTCCATCACCATCACCTAGAGTTCACTCAAACTCATCCATCAAGTCAGTGATGCCATCCAGCCATCTCATCCTCTGTCGTCCCCTTTTCCTCCTGCCCCCACGCCCTCCCAGCATCAGAGTCTTTTCCTATGAGTCAACTCTTCGCATAAGGTGGCCAAAGTACTGGAGTTTCAGCTTTAGCATTATTCCTTCCAAAGAACACCCAGGGTTGATCTCCTTTGAGCCAAACACCTAAACCATGCCTCCAGCCTGACCCCTAGATGACCCCTAGCTCACCCCGCCCCACCTCCACCCCATATAAGGAACAAGCTCAACCACCTGTCAGGAAGTAAGCAAGCCAGCAAGGAAATCTCTTTGTTCTTGCTCCTTCCTGCTGCAGCAGGGGCCCCTATAAAGCCTTGCCTAAATTTCTTGGCTGGCATCTAGTTAATTTCTATTGACTGGGGAAGGCCAATAACCCTGGTCAGTAACAACATGATCTAAGCCTGGCCAGTAAGGATGGCTTGGCCCTAGACACAGGAACTGATTCAAACATGGACATGCAGCAGCAGCTGGGGCAGTGTACTCCTCCACACTCCAGAATAGAGGCATGAATCCAGTCTGATAAAAACCATCCCACAACTGGAGACACCCAATTTTGCCATATTATGGGGAGAGCTTCCAAAAGAATTAAACCTTAACCAAGGAAGAAATAGTCAAGAAGAATAAGAGGCATACTCTGAGTGACTGTATTTGAGAGTTTGGATTGTTTTTGTTTTGTTTTGTGCTTAAGGTAATGTTGAATTTTCATTAGTTAAAGAAAAGGATTTAAGTAATTAGGCTTCCCAGGTGGCCCTAGTGGTAAAGAACTCAAACTCGCCTGCCAACGCTGGAAGCTAAGAGATGTGGGTACAGTACCTGCGTTGGGAAGATGCCCTGGAGAAGAGCATGACAATCCACTCCAGTATTCTTGCCTGGAGAATCCTATGGACAGAGAAGTCTGGCGGGCAATAGTCCATGGAGTCGTGAAGAGTTGGACACAACTGAAGCAACTTAGCACATAGGGACACATACTACCCTACTTCCTCCCAGAAAGATAATGACTATATCCTCTGTGGTCCCACAGATCTCTGTTTAAAATCCCCATATAAGGGACTCCCCTAGCGGTCCAGTTAAGACTTTGCCTTCCAATGCAGGGGGTACAGGTTCAGTCCCTGGTCAGGGAGCTAAGATCCCCCATGCCTCATAGCCAAAAAGCCAAAACAGAAAACAGAAGCAGTGCTGCAAGAAATTCAATAAAGACTTTAAAAATGGTCCACACCAAAAAACTATATATATATACATATATATATATATATATCTTTAAAATAATAAAAAGTAAAACTCCTATAAGAGAATTACCAAGCCCTAGTATTATTTACTTGTTTCCATTCTGTGTCTACTACTAGGATGTGAGCAGTGGCTGTGTCTTATTCTTCTCTGGGACACCAGAACCTGATACATTGTCAGTGGAATGTGTGTTGAATGAGTGAACCAAAAACTAAAAACCCATCATGCACTTCCAGCTTCTGCCAGCAACATTAAGGAGCCAAAGGACCCCAAATTTCAATCCACTCCCATAACTTCCAGTGGAAACAGGTAGTCATAGCTCCATACTAGTGTGCAAGTCTCTCAAATCCAGTAGTTAAGACTCTGTGCTTACGCTGTATGGGACGAGGGTTTGAGCCATGGTCAGGGGAACTAAGATTCCCACATGCCACACAATATAGGCAAAAGCAAAAACAAAACTCTACAAACAGAACAATGACAAATAAGTCCAAGAATACTTGCCTCTTAAAAAAAAAAAAAAAACACACATCAGAGCTTCCATGAGGCTGGTGTTCCATGAAACATAATATTAAAATGCTATTTATTGTATGTAGGAACTGCAGGAAATTTGTAAATATCAACCATGGAAACTAAAATTCAATCCAATCTTTTGGACAGTTAGGACCAAGAATGTACTGAAAATCTGGGCAGATAAATATGAAAATGTTTAAAGCATTATCTCAAAATGATAGGACATCAGGTGATCTATATTTTTACTTTCTTATTTCTCGTGCTTCCCAAGTGGCGCAGTGGTAAAGAATCTGCCTGCCAATGTAGGAGACACAAGAGACAGGGGTTCGATCCCTGGGTCGGGAATATCCCCTGCAACCGACTCCACTATTCTTGTGTGGAAAATTGCATGGACAAAGGAGTCTGGTGGGCTACAATCCATGGGGTCTTCCCAGAGACAGACACACCTGAACAGGCATGAAAAGTTTATTTCTTGTTGTTTTGCCTTTTTAATTTTATTGTAGGAGAAGTATAAATTTACGTCATAATAAGGAAACTAAAAGTAGCTTTCATGTTAACAAATATATTAAAATGTCTCCTTGGGCCCAGAATACAAGAGAATAGAGAAGCCCCGTATATTTAAATGAAACAAAGACTCAGCTGCCACTTCAACCTCATGCACCAACCCGTCCTCCTCAGACCCTGACATTTGGGGCAGAATCACAAGTAATTCCTCCTGTCTCTCAGCTCACTTGGTTCTGCAGACACAGCCCTTGATCTCTACACATTAGTAAACACACACATTAGTAAACATCTGCCATCCCATCCAGCGACCGCAACAACAGCACCACTAACTGTATCTGTCATCCTAGGATAGTCACACCCAGGGGTTCAGAAAGAGTAAACATACATCATGATATAGCCATATGGCAATCAAAAGAAATCATGTGTGCAATTAAAATTTCATGCAGTCACTCAGGGCCTGTCTTGAGATTTCAGCTAAAAATTAAGACAATAAAAGTCAATCTTTCTCAGTGAACATTCTATTGCAGATACCATCAGCTTCTGGAATTAACTTAGAGACTAAATATCAAGTGTCAGACCCTGAAGAGCAGGTTTGAAATCATGCCAGGTCCCATACATTGCTCATTGCAAGAATATATTGCAGGACTTCCCTGGTGGTCCAGTGGGTAAGAATCCACCTGCTGATGGAGAGCACAAGGGTCCGATCCCTAATCGGGGAAGACTGCACATGCCACAGGACAGCTAAGCCTGAACACCACAAGTACTGAAGTCCGCATGCCCTAGAGCCTGTGCTTTGTAATGAGAGAAGCCACCGCAATGAGAAGCCTGTGCCCGGAAGCAAAGAGTAGCCGCTGTTCACTGAAACTAAAGAAAGCCCTGGCAGCTATGAAGACCCAGTGGAGCCAAAACTAAATGAATAATTTCTTTTTTCAAAGACATAGAGAAGAGAATTTTGGACACAGTAGGAAAGAGAGAAGGTGGGATGATTTGAGAGAGTCGCATGAAAACATGTACATTATCATATGGGAAATAGATAGCAAGTGGGAATTTGCTGCATGACACAGGGAACCCAAAGCCGGTACTCTGTGACAACCTAGAGGGGTGGGATGGGGAGGGAGGAAGGTTTAAGAGGGAGGGGACATATGTAAACCTATGGCTGATTCACGCTGAGGTATGGCAGAAATCATCACAGTATTGTAAAGTAATTATCCTCAGATTAAAAATAAAATTAAAACAAAATTTAAAGGATATAAGTTTTTTAAAAAAAAAGAATCTGTTGTAGAGTGAGAATAGTTATTTAAGAATTAAGTGGTTGACCATGGGCTCGTCCCCCTAGTTGTAATCCTTAACAATCCCAGATCCAATCTCCTGGGCTTCCACAGCCGCCCACCTCATGCTCAGCCTAAATGAAATTTTCCAAAATTCCTATTCCTTTACTTCAGCTGACATTCATCAAGGACCACTTCTGTGGCAGGCACAGAAACGAGGTGCTTATGAAATGCGCAACAATCTCTTCCAGTTGAGATGGAGCCCTGGTTTGTAGTATTTGGCCGTGTCCATAGGAAATTCCTCTAACTGTGGCCAGTTTCAGTCGACCAGCATGACATCATTAAACATGGAGCTGGCAACGGATGCTCAGTGCTCATCCCTTTATAGTAGGTCGTCGCTACGGACAATGGAGATGTAGATAACTTCAGCAGCATGACTAACAGCAAAAGGCAGAAAAACGACTGGGAAGAGGTGAGTCTGTAGTATTTGTCTTTTGATAAACTGTATTTAATGACTGCTGCTGCTGCTAAGTCTCTTCAGTCGTGTCTGACTCTGTGCGACCCCATAGACGGCAGCCCACCAGGCTCCCCCATCCCTGGGGTTCTCCAGGCAAGAACACTGTAGTGGGTTGCCATTTCCTTCTCCAATGCATGAAAGTGAAAAGTGAAAGTGAAGTCGTTCAGTTGTGTCTGACTCTTAGTGACCCCATGGACTCCAGCCCACCAGGCTCCTCCATCCATGGGATTTTCCAGGCAAGANCCCCATAGACGGCAGCCCACCAGGCTCCCCCATCCCTGGGGTTCTCCAGGCAAGAACACTGTAGTGGGTTGCCATTTCCTTCTCCAATGCATGAAAGTGAAAAGTGAAAGTGAAGTCGTTCAGTTGTGTCTGACTCTTAGTGACCCCATGGACTCCAGCCCACCAGGCTCCTCCATCCATGGGATTTTCCAGGCAAGAGTACTGGAGTGGGTTGCCATTGCCTTCTCCTATTTAATGACAGTTTTATGTAATTCTGTGTCTAGTAATGGCTATATTGTACAACCCACTCACAATCTTCCTGAAAATTTAAACTTTGGCACACACAAGTCATTAGGAGCCAACTCCTGCATGGCAGTGGTGTCAGGCCTTGTGATCAGGTCTGGGGATATGTGAATAAAATATAGTCTCTGCCCACAAGAAATACTCAGTCCCTTAATAGAGACATAATGAAATCACAGCCAAGTGAAAATGGCTAAGGGGAAGTCTCTATAAAACACCCAGTGCACAAACAAGCCTGCTGGGAAAGTCAGGGGAGAAATTCAGAAAACGTTTTTCAAAAGATGCAACATTTGAGCTGAGTCTCAAAGTGTGCTTAGAAGGGGATAGAAAAGAGTGAGGGAAGCAAGACAGAGACACTGGCATTTTGGTCCCAGGAAACAACACTTGCAAGGGTTTAAATGTAGGAAAAACAGAAAAACATCTATTTCTCCTTTATTGATTATGCCAAAGCCTTTGACTGTGTGGATCACAATAAACTGTGGAAAATTCTGAAAGAGATGGGAATACCAGACCATCTGACCTGCCTCTTGAGAAATCTGTATGCAGGTCAGAAGTAACAGAACTGGACACGGAACAACANAAAAAAAAAAAAAGAATACTGGAATGAATTGCCATGCCCTTCTCCAGGGAATCTTCCCAATCCAGGGATTGAACCCACAACTCTAGTATCTCCTGCACCAGCAGGCAGGTTTGTTACCCCTAGGGCCACCTGGGAAGCCCAAATGAAAAGTGTTAAATGGCCCCAAGATCAGGTCATACACTCAAGTTAAGCACTTGTTAAATTTTAGCATGTGTTGGAATCTACTAGAAGGCATGTTAAAAAGAAAAAAAAACTTCAGGGTCTTTTCCAGTGAGTTGGTTCTTCGCATCAGGTGGCCAAAACATTGGAGTTTCAGCTTCAGCATCAGTTAAATTGCCATACTTGGTATTGGGAACCCAACAACGATGTTTTCTAAGTTTCTCAAGATAATTCCAATGTGTAGCCAAGGTGAGAAGCAGCATTCCATGGGCCAACTCAACCTGCTCACGTGTCCAAGGACGATTCTCCAACACAGAATATATATGCTAGCAGAACAGAAGCAAAAATAAACAGAAACATCTAGAAAATGTGTTCAGAAGCATGAGATAAGCGAGATTTCCCCCAAGTATCTGAAGTTCATCAACTTAAATGGCAATGTTATTTAAAATGTTCCCAGCCTCTGGAAACTGAAGAACTGGGGGAGGGGCAAAAGGTGTGGTGAAGGAAACATCGTCTGACCCTGTGAGTTGCACCATTCAGAAGAGATTATCTCAGCAGATCTAACTGCATATTGAGTGAGGCCACAGATGACCTATAAGAGAGGTCATTGCATGGGTGTTGAGCCAGGGTAGCTGAGCAAAGTTTTGAGTATCTGGTGGAGTACTTACTGTGTTAGGAAAAAGAAAGGGGAGACTGTTGTAGCCTAAAGATAAGAGACAGTGAAGATGCTAAGAAAGCAAAGACGAGACAAAAATCAGATCTCCTGGGAAGTTTGAGAGCAAAGCTACTGGATGAATCAGATGAATGTGCATAGCTGGAAAACTGAGTTAGAAAAGTCAGACAAATCCATAATTTAATTGGGTCAAGATCTGGGAGCAGTTCTCAGATACAGTAAGTAATAATAATAGTTATTAATATTATCTAAAATTTGCTGTATGGATGTGAGAGTTGGACAATAAAGACGGCTGGGCACTGAAGAACTGATGCTTTTGGATTGGGAAGTGGGAGAAGACTCTTGAGAGTCCCTTAAACTGCAAGGAGATCAAACTAGTCAAGCCTAAAGGAAATCAATCCTGAATATTCATCAGAAGGACTGATGCTGAAGCTCCAATACTTTGGCCACCTGATGCGAAGAGCTGACTCATTGAAAAAGACCCTGATGCCAGGAAAGAGTGAAGGCAAAAGGAGAAGAGGGAGACAGAGGATGAGATGGTTGGATGGCATCACCAGCTCAATGGACATGAGTTTGAGCAAACTCTGGGAAATAGTGGAGGACAGAGGATCCTGGCATGCTGTAGTGCATGGCGTCACAGAGTCGGACAGGACTTAGCGACTAAACAATATCAACAAAATTTATTGAGCTCTTTTATGGACCAGACACAGTTCTAAACACTTTACATTTACTAACTCACTTAGTCTTCAGAATCTGTAGAATGGACAGTCTGAGCCCAGGGAAATGAAGTAACTTGCCCAAGGCCACAGAGATATTTAGGGTGGGGCAGGCTGCACAGTGTACTCCTGAACACACCGGCCTCTCTGCCCTGCACAAGAGCGCCTGCAGAATCACCTTCACACCCTTAACCCAGCAGGAGTACCTCTCAGTACTATCAAGTTCAAGAGAAGATCTATTAATTCTAACACCATGATAAATACATACTCTGAAGACATGAGAGCTTCCCTGGCTCAGATGTTAAAGAATCCACCTGCCAATGCAGGAGACCTGGGCTTGACCTGGGCTTCCTGGGTTGGGAAGATCCCCTGGAGAAGGGAGTGGCAACTCACTCCAGTAGTCTTGCCTGGAGAATCCCGTGGACAGAGGAGCCTGGTGGGCTACAGTCCGTAGGATCACAAAGAGTTGAACACAACTGAGTGACTAACACACACAAGACGTGAAGCCCCCAGCATTTTCAGAAATCTCATTTTCCTTTGCTAACCACATGATGACAAACACTAAAGGTGGCATGAAGGTACTGCTATTCCTTTTCTATTTCTTAGCTTCTTGGAAAGAAATAACAACAAAGAAGAAAAAGGCACACAAAACACTCAAGTAAACATGCCCCTCCCATACAGCATCTCTTTGTTTCCCTGAAGACAAAAATCATGTGTGGTATATAAATTATGACAGTTACTGAAATGGTAAAAGAATGAAAATACCTCACTAATGTGGATACCTAAGATAACGGTGCAAATTCTGAAGGGTTTATGCAGAAGAAAAAACAATAAACTAGTGAACAAATATACGTAGCTGCAAAATAGAATAAAGTAGCCCAAATGTAGGGTATAGCCAGCCCAGGGCCTTGGGGCTACATGGTGATAGATTTCACCAGGGGTCCCCATCACACCATCTGCCAAGGTACACTCCAGGAGCAGCTTAGGAACAGTCCTCTTAACCTATTAGATTATGGGTGTCTATTTACATTTGTTTATTGTCAGTCTCCACTCCAGCATTCTTGCCTGGAGAATTCCATGGACAGAGGAGCCTGGCAGTCTACCATCCATGGAGTCGCAAAGAGTTGGACACGACTGAGCAACTAACACTTTCACTTTCCCTCTTAGAATATAAATTCCAGGAAATCAACTTTGTCTTAGTCCTACCATACCCATCTTTTTCAGAATAAGGCCTAGAACATAATGGGTGCTTAGTAAATATTTCTTAAATGAATGGATCAAATTGAAAAAAAAAAAAAAAAACAGAGTAATGCTAACATGCACTGCTAAGGCAGATGCAGACATATTAACCATTCACACTACAGATGGGAGGGTATGTTGGCATGAAGTTGGACACTGACCATGAAGAGCTTTAGGTATTCCCTCCTACTCTGTGCTCCACAACATACTTCTACAACTCTACCTGAGAGAAAATATGAGATTCTATTAAATACTTATTTACAAATAGGCACCCTGCATTATTTACAGGAGCAAAAAATTCAAAACAACCTACATGTCCAAAAAGAACATAGTAGTAAAATAAATTACGGTACATTCACACTGTGGAGCTTTCAATGATAGGGAAAAGGCTCAAAATATAACAGAAATTTTTTTTAAGAAGGAACAGAAAATAAAACATCACATACACTACAATGCCAGATACTTAATCACATACCTAAGTGTAGAGAAAAGAGATTGGAAGGAAATATACCGTAATGTTCATGGCAGTCTTCTCTAGTTCTGAGATTGTGAACAAATTCTTTCTGTCTTTACGCATACTGACATTTTTCAAGCTTTCTATAATTTATTTTAAAATATTAATTAAAAACAAGGAAAACATAGCTATAACTGTATCTTAATTCACTGGCAGCAAATAAATGATTGTAACTAAGGCAAAAGACTAATTCATAACATTTTCCCTCTCCTTTTCATGGAAATAAATTCATTTCAAATTTATTAATTTTGAGCACACAGAAATAAATACTTGCACCGATGGTTAAATACTCCAATGTTAGCACACTGATGGATATGATAAGCAGTAGTTTCCAAAGTTGTACTTCTCTGCAACAGATCTCCTTTCAAATGAAACATTTAATGAAATACCAATATGCCAAAGGGAAACACAAGTGATCTATTCAAAGTTGGGGGTAGCCCCCAGAGTACAGAGACCACCAATCTTCCCTGTCTCCTACAAGTACATCCTCAGGGACCTCTGAGTTCTTGAAAAACAACTTAGCTGCTGTACTGAAAGCTCTGAAAAAAAAAAAAAAAAAAAATCTTTCCACATAGATTCTCAGAAGCTCAAACAAGGCTGCTCTCCCTCTCCCCCAGCAATGAGTTCTGTATCAGCTCTTTCTGACTGACTGGGTTTGCGCTCATGCATAACAGCTACACAATTTCCTGCTGGGTCTGTGATCATAAGCCTCTTCGAATCTGTCCACTCCAGCATCAAAGTTTCATGGCATCCAAGCAGCACAAAGATACTCTTCTTCCATAAAGGATACTTTGGCGTTGGTTTAATTTTTTGATTTAATACCCTAACTGTTGTGACCACAGCATATGTGAGGGAAGACAGCCCAGGCTGGTCGGATTTTCATTACACAGATGGCTGGTCTTAGGTTAATTGTTCCACGACCCAACTCCTGGGCTTGCTCTCTTCCACCCCAGGGTGTTGGCATTTAAACTGTGTTCCCTAGAATCCACTGTTTCCAGGAGGTGCCTGGAAAAACTGCAGTGGAATGGAGGGAGGGGGCGAGTAAAAAGATCTCATTGAAATGGAGGAGAGACACAGCAGACCAGTTCCACTCTTATCTGTCTTACCCATTGGCATTTCACATACTATTTGATTTGAAGAAAGGGCACCACTGATAGAAACTGGAATTCGAAAGTCACTGCCTTAAATCTGCCTCTAAACACCACAGCCCACCCCATCTTGCCCCTGGAGTAAAATAGAGGTAATTCTACAAGCTGGCAATGACCGCTGCCGACATTTGGGTGTAAAATAGTCAAGATTATTTCCTTTGTATCCTTCTCAAGATATATAAATAGACAATCATGTTAAGTTAAATGTACCAGACAGAGAAAGACAAATACGGTATCATCTCGCTTATACATAGAATTTTCTAACATCAGACTCATCAAAGTAGAGAGTAGACTGGTGAATGCCAAGGGGAGGGGGAGGGAAATGGGGAGTTCCTGATCAAAGGGTACAAACTTACAGTTATAAAATGAATAAGTTACAGGTATCTAATGTACAGCACGGTGGCTAGAGTTAACAATACTGTACTGAATACTTGTAAGTTGCTGTGACGGTAGAGCTTTCATATTCTCACCATAACAACAACAAAATGGTAATTATGTGAGATGAAGGATGTATGAACTGACCTTAATACATATATCAAAATTACACTTTACACCTTAAACATATGTTTCCTCTCAACTATATCCTAGTAAAGCTGAAAAATAGATGTTTATCTATAATCATTATAAAAAATTATATAAAACTATATTTCAGCTTTGTTTTTTGCTTAATTTATCTTAGGTGTATTTTCATGCCATTAAATATTTATTCTCAATGTACAGAATTTCATTGAAAGAGTCTATCATAAATCTGCCTTCTCTTAAAATAATTTTCTAAACCACTGAACAGACAGGCAAGCTATTTTGCTGGGTCAGGAAGAGAAAGCCCTTCCAAACACCTGGAACCATGGTTTAGAGTTAGTTAGCAGGTCTGATTCCACACCAACCTACCTCTGAGAGCTGAGGGAATGACCAATTCCATACATAGCTTCTGCAGTCGTCATGAACAGCCATTTTTGATCCACAGTCAGTGAAAAATCAACTTATTAATCCCAGTTAAATAGTGAAATCTTCCACTGTTGCCTGAGGTACAGCTTGTTGGGACTATTCCTGTCAAATTCTGTGCTTCATAAAACTGAATGAGTGCTGGATGGGAATGACTAAATGGGCATCAACAGTGTGATGCCTCAACACTTACCTCCTTGAGAATCCTCAGATTTCCCTCCTTGCTGTCAAGTGCTTAAATGTTGCTGCCTCTACCCGGAGGGGCATCTTGCTACAATGCAGGTACTGAAAGGAGAACAGCCCTGGGTAAGGACTGTCTCACCAGTGGCATGTTTTCTGAGTCACAGTTTTTGAAGATCCGTTCAAGGTGACAAGGAGCCAAGCCTACTCAAACAGCCACCAGAAAGTCCTTGATTGGTACCTTTTAAGTTCAGTGGTTCTGGGAACATAAGAAAGTACCTTTGAATGAATTGACTTAACAAATAGTGACTTTTGGTTATTTTAAGTGAAAAGGTACCATAACACAAGGGCTGGAAGGGCTAAACCTCTTCCACTCCTACTAGTCACTGCAAATTCATTCATCCATTTGTCAAACAAGTCATGGCCCTCCCTTGCTTACAACCTTCCAATGACACCCCAGTGACACATTGACAAAACAGCAAGTGTAAGAGCTATAACACAATAAGCTTTGGGTTCACGAAACAGAAGGAAAACTAGTTTCCCTGATAAAGAGAAAAGGAAAAGGTTTGAGATGAGACTGGACAACTAGGCAGGAGCCAGATCATATAAGTTACAGAATATGGTCGGGGCATTTTCATTTCATTTCAAGTGATTTGGAAAAGCACTGGGGTGTTAAACACAGTGAGGGGCATGACCCAACATTCTGCAAGTCTGACTTTAGCTTCTCTGTAAAGAATGGCTTGGGAGAATGTACCTGTTTCTCATCTTTGGCTCTGCTGATAGACCACAGAACTGAAGGAACACGGGTGGACTTGCCACCCAGGTGGCTTTGTCCCTCTCTTTGCCCTAGAGAAGTTCTCTGTTAAATATGCACCATTCATTAGCAAATGAGATGAGTTCCAAAGTGGGACGACATCAGCACAAAATCAGCACCCATTTCAGAGCCCATGAATGTTAACAAACCCCAAGAAAAAAAAAGAACAGCAGATTTTACCACTCATGATCCAAATTATACTTATAAAGCATCTGCTAGGAACCAGGTATTATTATTTAGATGATAAGTAACAGCCATGCATTTTGATATGATGTCTTATAGATCTTAGTAAGGACATACCATCTGTTAAAGCCAATATAATGCCAGTGATGGTTTCTACTGATGTTCTAGCTCAATGGGTAGAATAAAAGAGATTCTGTATCCTCTCAACTGATCAGCAACACAGCTCTCTTCGTGCCATCCTCAATTCAGCAAGCTGCAGAGAGGGGATTATACTAGGATGAGTCAGATGGGAAACTGTGAAGAGTCTGGGTAGAAAACAGTATCACTCCTGCATAGATAAAGGCAGCCTGCTCACTGGTGATCAGGGGTTCTCAAGGAGGAAAACAGCTCCAGGTATCCACACTTCCCTGCAGTTTTCTGGTATTAAATTGAGAACATTGGGCTCTTAGTGGGGTGGGGGAGATGGGCTCTCCACAATAGTCCAACCCTCTTGTTACTTCCCCTTCCCATTTATCATCTCTTCTCCAGGAAAAGAAAATTTTGCTCCAAGAATGGTTTGAACTGAAATGTTTCTTTCTGAAGTCTGATGGCGACACCTCACGTGCCGCCTGCTGCAGAAGGCGATTCAGTCCTATGAGTGAGCACACAGACTGCAAGGACATTCTGTGGGTCAAAAGGAAGGAATCGAGTGAGAATGGGGTTATCAAAGAACTCCCTGAGTACCTCTCCTCCCACGGTAACATCAAAACCAAGGACAGTGACGAGGGAAGAAGGGCCTCTGTAGGCCTCAACTGTTGGAATTTTTGTATCACAGAAGATCCAGCAGATAGAGATAAGAAAGGACTCTTCCACTGCTTTCCTTAGAGGTAATTCAATCCTTACTCTTGACACCTTAAGCTCCTTGACTAAGGCACCAGCCTCCACAGTGCCCTGTGCTGAATACCAGTTTTCACAGTCCACCTTTCAGATATCCAAAGTCATCGCTTACAAAATAATGTTGCTTTCAGGTCAAAGGAAGGTGTCCGGCCACCTGATCAGAGGACTGGGGTGCACGGCAGTGCCAAATGAGCATAAAACACATTTCAATATTTTTCACTCACTAGCCGGTATGGCAAAGGTGTTTGCAGGACAATACAGGAAGACAGACAAGGCCCCTGCTTTCCGGTGGGGAAAACAAACAAAAATTAAATGAAAAGGCCAATGGCCAAACAGGAAAGGAACAGCAGGGAACCTATGATTGAACAGGAGCATTTCATAGACTTCTGTGAAGATGATAAAACAGAGTAAGGGGATGCCAACACCGTGGCAGAGGGGCTTGTGGATGTCACTCCAGGAAGAATGGTGTTTGCTAGGGTTGCAGTAGTAAAGGGCCCCAAACTGGGGAGTCTAAAGCAACACTAACTAGGTGTTTCCAAAGACTTGTGTCCTAGGGCTGAGGTAGCAATGTATCAAAAACTGGGGAGTCTAAAAC
The DNA here is from genome assembly GCA_006410615.1 of Neotragus moschatus. Lineage (NCBI taxonomy): Eukaryota > Metazoa > Chordata > Mammalia > Artiodactyla > Bovidae > Neotragus > Neotragus moschatus. Next base: position 99,546 of record SJYA01002715.1, read on the forward strand.
AACACAAATTAATTCTCTCACAGTTTTGGAGGAGAGAAACTGAGGTGACTGTAGGGCCACAATCCTTCTACAGCTTCTAGGAGAGGGTCTTTCCTTGCTTCCTCCAACTTCTAGAAGCCAAAGGCGTTACTTTTTTTTCTTCTTTTTCCCTGATTGATTGATTTGACTGCACCGAGTCTTAGCTGCAACACGTGGGATCTAGGTCCCTGCTTGTGCTCATGCGCCATTGCTTCAGTCACGTTAAACTCTTTGAGACCCTGTGGACCGTAATCCACCAGGCTCCTTTGGCTATGGGATTTTCCCTGATCAGGGACCAAACTCTAGCCCCTTGCTTTGGGAGCATGGACTCTTAGCCAGTGGATCACCAGGGTGGTCTCCAAAGGTGTTCCTGAGCTTGGGCTTTCTATGACAAAGTAACTCCAACCTTTGCCTCCATCTACACGTGGCCATCTTCCCTCTGTGTGTCTCTGTGCCCGAATTTCCCTTGTCTTATGAGGACGTAAGTCACTGGATTAAAACCAGTCCTAAAGGACTCATCTGAACTTGATTACATCTGCACGGACTACATAGGCATCCCTTGTTTTACTGTGCTTCTTCATATCATGCTTTGCAAATACTGCCTTTTATAACAATTAGAAGTTTTGTGGCAACCCAAAAGATGGCTTGCACTTCTCAGCAACAAAATATTTAACTCAGAAATGTATATTTTTTCAGTCATAGCACTATTGCACACTTAACAGACTACAGTATACTGTGAACATAACTTTCATATGCACTGGAAAACCAAAATAATTGTGTGACTGCCTTTACTGTTAAGTTAGCTTTATTTTGATGGTCTGGAACCAAACCTGCTATATTGCTGAAGTTTTGCCAGTATTTTCAAATAAAGTCACATTCAAAGGTACTAGAGGTGAGGACTTCTATCTTCCATTGCAGGGAGGGATCAGGGAGGGGTAACACAATTCAACCCATAAGGAGCGTGACATCTGAGCCCAGCTTCGTAGTAATGGGCAGCTGCTGGGCTGGTGACAGTTTAGGTGAGGAAATGCTTAGNTGCTCACTCCTTAAGTTTTTGTTTCCAAGAAAATAAAGGTCTTACCATCACTTTATTATGTAGAATCAAACATCAAATAGTAGGAATTTAAATATCTATTCCTGACAGTCTCACAAGGCAGTATTCTAATTTTCTCAATCATTTAACCTTCTGGAAACCAGAAATTACTGATAAAGACATTCTCTATTCAGCTGTCAACAGAGTTCTCCTACAGGCATTTTTAGCCCAAAAACCAAAGAGTTTTACTTTGAGAGGCAAACTGTATGAAACTTGAACCAAAAAATATGTCTTTAAAATTGAATGCTTTTCCACCAACCTCATGCATGATTTAAAACTGTGGAAGATATACATTCAAAAGAAGCCTTCTTCCAAAACAGCCACCTTGTGTGGCTTCCCATTTGTTCCCATATGATTTCTTCTGCTTGGTGCAATTTTGGGGTTTTCTCATTCTGAAATCAGTCGTTTTTAAATGTATGGAACCTTAGGCTCTTTAGTGTCCCATCAAGTCAAATCATTCTTCATACTCAACAACTTNCACCTTGTGTGGCTTCCCATTTGTTCCCATATGATTTCTTCTGCTTGGTGCAATTTTGGGGTTTTCTCATTCTGAAATCAGTCGTTTTTAAATGTATGGAACCTTAGGCTCTTTAGTGTCCCATCAAGTCAAATCATTCTTCATACTCAACAACTTGGTCAGGAGTGACTTGTGACTATGTCCAATAATCTAACTCACCTGCAAAGGATGACAATCTGCCACACTTGACAGTGTACAAAAGCGTATGCTGCAGGAGCTAGGCATAATGCCCTAAGGGAAACTACAGAAATATACTGCTCAACATCAGTGTCTTTAGAAAAAGTGATTACCTGCTGCCAACACTGAAGAGAAGCCCACAATTGGATATATAAGATCTAAACGTGTTTATTAAATATTGATCAGAGCAACCATTCTAAAATCATCTTTGCAAATAATGTATAAGAAACTGCTTACGATACAATAGTACCTGAAAAGAAAAACAGAATAGAAACTGTGCATTTGTTCTTTCAGATAACCATTATTTATTGAATCCTTGTGTGAAAGACCTCCCTGGTGGCTCAGAAAGTAAAGAATCTGCACCCGTGCAGAAGACCTGAGCTTGATCCCTGGGTCGGGAAGATCCCCTGGAGAAGAGAATAGCTACTCCAATATTCTTGCCTGTGAAATCCAATGGACAGAGAAGCCTGGCGGGCTACAGTCCATGGGATCGCAAAGAGTCAGACGTGACTGAGTGACTAATACTTTCACTAACACTGTGTGCCAGGCACTGCTGTAGGTGCTGGGGACCCATGCCAACATGTTTAGAGTCATATACCAATTTTGCTTAAAAATAGACTGATAAACAGTTCACGCTTGACACAATATTCCAGGCTCTGTGTTAATAAGCATGTGAGTAATTTATCATTCAATCTGTGTTACAACAATACAAGAAAGTGCTATTATACCAATTTTATAGATAAGTAAATTGAGGCAAAGATCAATTAAGTAACTAGACCAACATAAAGAGACACAGGGGTAGAGCCAGTCCTGGAATCTAGGTCTTTTCCCTGTTACCTAACTCTGTGTTTCATTCTGTTGTACTCACATGACACTATTCCCCTATATCAAGTATAATCTCCTTCACCCATTTTTCACAGATTTAAAATAACCCAAAGATTTTTTTACCTGAGCAAAACTGTGACACATTTGAGAACAGCAAGATCTAAACTTGATTCCTAAAAACCACATCAGTCTTTAATTCTTTATGCCTTTCTTTGATAGAACTTTAACAAAATCATCCCCGTAACTCTGGCACCTACTCAAAATTTTATCTTGCTTAATTTCTTATTTCTTCTAGGTCCTTGTTAAACTTTTCTTGTATCTTCTCAATCCTTGTCTCCAGGCTATTTACCTGTGATTCCATCTTTATTTCAAGATTTTGGATCATTTTCACGATCATTATTCGGAATTCTTTATCAGGTATATTCCCTATCAAAAAAACAAATAAATAAAATGGATAATTTCTTACGCTGTACTTTTCTTTGCCCACCAATTTCCCAATACAGCCCCAAAGCCCCAGTGATCTAAGATTCACTCAGGTATCCCTCATTAGCGTGTTAAGTAAGGATCAGATTTTCTCTAACTTCAGATAAATCATCATGCAGAGAACAGGAGATAAAAACCTGGGATTACAGATGCAGATTTGGCAACATTTTGTATTAACTGAGGTAATGTGAGGCTGCCATAGCAGATAAACCCTGAAATCTCAATGATGGACTAGAACAGAAATTTATTTCCTTCTCATGGGTAGACCGTTGTTGTTGTATCTGATAGTCTTCAATATGATCCTCCATGCATCAGGACTACTTCATTTTTATTTGTGGCCCCATCTTCCTCTATTCCTTCAAGACTTTCACATTGAGATAGCAAGGAAAGACCATGGAGAAGGCAAGCTTGCTTCTTAATCTCTTTAGGAAAGATGCACACCACTTCTACTCGTATTTCATTGACTAGAACCAGTCTTACAGTCCCGCCTGCTGCCCAGGATGCTGGGAAATGCAATCCTGGCTAGGAAACATGAATCTTTTGAGGTCCAGTTATATGTTTACCATACATCCTAACCAGATGGTATAGGAAATTATAGCAGAAAGATATACAAATAAAATCAACATGTAAGAGAAAGTAAAAATGAACTATCAGAATAAACGCTGGAAAAACTAGGGTCTGTAAGTAATATAAGTTATTGAAATGGGCAAGAAAGAACATCTGGGCTGCCTGGAAAGGTAACATTAAAAGAAAGTGAAAATAGAACTATCATATGATTCAGCCTTGGGCTTATACTTAGAGAATGTCATAATTCCAAAAGATACACACACCTCAGGGTTCACTGCAGCACTATTTATAACAGCCAGGACGTGGAAGCAAACTGCATGTTCGTCAACAGAAGAATAGAGAAGGAAGATGTGGTGCTTCAGACAGTAAAAGGAAAGGAGTGAAACTGTGCCACTTGCAGAGACATGGATGGACATAGACACCATTATACAGAGTGAAGTAAGTCAGAAAAACAAATATATACTAATGCATATATGTGGAATCTAGAGGAATGGTACAGAAGAACCAATTTGCAAAGCATAGACACACAGATGTACAGAAAAAACATATGTACACCAAGGGAGGAAAGGGAGGGTGGGATGAATGGGGACATTGGGACTAACATATGTACACTACTGTATATAAAATATATAACTAATGAGAACCTACTGTATACCACAGGGAACTGTACTCAGTGCTCTGTGGTGACTAAATGGGAAGGAAATCCAAAAAAGAAGGGATATATGTGTGTGCATGTGTGTGTATACACACAAATACAGATAGCTCATTCACTTTTCTGTACAGCAGAAAATAATACAACATTGTAAAGCAACTATATGCCAATAAAATTTTTTAAATAAATAAAACTAAGACCTACATTCAGTTCACCTTTAAAAAAAACAAAGGAAGTGAAAAAATTAAGTGAAACTGTTTGAAAAGAGGGAAGAGCTGAGATCATAACTGATTCAATCAATAATATGACAAAGGAAACTAAGTCCATTCAAAGCAACATCCTGTTTCCAGAAACTGCTCACCACTTTACACGCTGAGATGTGGAATACATTTAATTGCTGTTTTGTCAGAAGCACTAATTCTCTTGATTGTGTTGTGAAAACAAAACTACTGAAGAAAATCTTTTTGAAAAGCCCTCAAAGAAAAATTAATATTCATACACAGCTGTCCATCTGAAAGCATGCAAGGTTGAAGTCAATAATTAGCATGGCCAGAAGACTTCCAACAAGTGGCCTTATTTTGAGAATTATTTTCATACAAGATTTTCTCTCTTGAATATACCTGCTGGGTATATAGCAGATAAAAACAGCGATGTGACTTAGCAAATCCTATTCTCATATGTAAGGAGTTAATCATTCTGGAGACACCAACCATCTGAACTTGGGTTTTACCCAATTAAATAAGCAGAAAGTGAAAGTGTTAGTAGCTCAATCTTGTCTGACTATTTGCGACTCCATGGACAATAGCCTGTAAGGCTCCTCTGTCCATGAAATTCTCCAGGCAAGAATACTGGAGTGGGCAGCCATTCCCTTCTCCAGAAATAAGCAGAAGTTAAGCTATTAAGCTATTTTTAAACTTCCTGTTACTTAGAGCCAAACTGGATATGGTTCTGTGAGTCACAAATCTCGTACTTTTAGGGATGAAGAAAAAGATGAAGAACAACTTGGCTTAATTTCACCTGATTCTCTATTTTCCAGATGAGGAATGGTGGCTTCGAGATAATACGTGACTTGATCAAAGTACAAAAATAGTTATTGGTGCAACTAGGTCTGCACTTAGGTCTGTTGACCAAGGACTGTCCATTAAATCACCACCTACACTACTTGTGTGTATGCTGAGTCATGCCCAACTCTTTGCGACCCCATGGACTGTAGCCAGCTCGGCTCCTCTGTCCATGGGATTTCCCAGGCAAGAATACTGGAGTGAGTGGCCACTTGCTGCTCCAGGGGATCTTTCCAACCCAGGGATCGAACCTGCATCTCCTATATCAGCAGGCAGATTCTCTTCCACTGAGTTACCTGGGAAGCTCACCCCTATTAGCCTTGACCTAAGACCACTCCAACAAAAAGCTCCATGCCTAGCAACATCAGCTATTCCTAAAATGATGGGAAATCCAGATTGAATACGGGTCCTTAGTACAACCTTGAGATACGCGGATTTCAACAATCAACAGGCCAATGAAAATAATGACAAATATCAGACAATGGGCCAGAATGTGGAAGAGAAGACTAGGAGGCAGCTTATGCCAGAGAAAATGGGGGACTTTCGGAGAACACACAGACCTAGAAATGGCAAGCCTCAGTTCACTTGCGATGTGCACTGATTATAGTGTCTGGTCGAACTTTGTTCCTGCACTAAATGGACACAGATTCTGCTCTACAGCCTGAGATTCCTCCAGTTATTACTGTTTGGGGAAGCTACCTTGCTGTTTATAATCTGTGGTGTTCCTGTATTCAACCATCCATTCCACGGAGCTTTTCTGAATGTCCACTGGGAGCCAGTGGTCAGGTGTAAAAAAAGCAAATGATGAACAACACAAACTCCGATTCTAAGATGCTCACAGTAGACTAGGGATAGGAGGTACAGAAAAATAGCTTCATATTATCTGATTTTCCTATGGGATCTCAAGTAGTATAGGACTTGACCAAAGTGCTCAAGAGAAAGGCAATATTCAACATCCAGGATTCCCTGGGCAAAATACTCACCTACTAAGAACTTAGGACTTCAAGACAGGAAACTGCATGGTTTATAAAGTTACCCACTCAAAGCGTGGTCTGCACCCCAGCATCCCATGCAGCATCTCAAAGCTTGTTAAAAAGATCAGAATCTCCACCCCAGCTCCAGATAGAATGAATGAGGATCTACATTCTAACATGATCTCCAAATGATGTGCATATGTGTTCAAGTGTGATATGCTCCACGCTATACTGGAGGACTGTACTGGAGTACTATTGTTGCAAATGACTATGTCTAAGAGGTGATTTGTCAGCCAGGATTTTTTTAAAGTTATGTTTATTGAGGAATTTTCAGAGAGTAAAATCCATCCTTTTCAGATATGTAAGTAGATGATTTCTACAAACATACACAGTCATATAACCTCTGAAGTGAAGTTGCTCAGTCATGTCCGACTCTTTGTGACCCCATGGACTGTAGCCTACCGGGCTTCTGCTTCCATGGGATTTTCCAGGCAAGAATACTGGAGTGGGTTGCCATTTCCTTCTCCAGAGGAACTTCCCGACCCAAGGCTCAAACCTGGGTCTCCCGCATTGTAGGCAGACGCTTTACCATCTGAGCCACAAAGGAAGCCCTGTCATATAACCTCCAGCACCAGCAAAATATAAGATAACTGTCCCCCTGAAATGTTTCTTTGTGCCTTTTTGCTGTCTATTCCTCCCCCCTAACCTCAATCACTAGAAATCACTAATCTGGGTTCCACGTCTAGAGTTTTGCCTTTTTAGGAATGTCATATACACAGATTAAGAGAATATAGAGTCTTTGTGTCTAGTTTCTGTGACATTACATAGTGCTTTTGAAATCCATCCACTTTATTAGAAACATCAGTAGTTTGTTCTTCTAATTGCCAAAGAAAGAAAGACAGCACTAAGTCACGTCTGACTCTTGGGATCGCATGAACTGTAGCCCGCCTGGCTCCTCTGTCCATGGGATTCTCCAGGCAAGGACACTGGAGTGGGTTGCCATTTCCTTCTCCAGAGGAATTTCTCGACCCAGGAATTGAACCCAGGTCTCCCACATTGTGGGCAGATGCTCTACCGACTGAGCTACNAGACTTGGGTTCGATTCCTGGGTCATGAACATCCCTTGGGCATGGCATCCCATTCTGATATTCTTACATGGAGAATCCCATGGACAGAGGAGCCTGGCAGGCTACAGCCCACTGGGTCGCAAAGAGTTAGACAGGACTGAAGTGACTTAGCACAGTGCAGCACAACCTCGCCTATCTTCAGATACCCTTTAAGGAGTGCTCAGTTCCTAAGAATGAGCTACTTCCCTCCGTGCGCATGAAATGGCAAGCCCAATCATGTTCTCATTGTATCCTGTGGTTTTCCTACAGGCTCTCAAGCAGTACAGATCTTGATCAAGTTCATCGAGATAAAGGCAACAGTTAACATCTGGGGACTACTGGGATCCCCAAATACTTTCTGAGACATAGGGCTCCCCTGGTGGCTCAGAATCTGGTAAAGAATCTGCCCGCAATGTGGGAAACCTGGGTTTGATCCCTAGGTTGGGAAGATCCCCTGGAGGAGGGCATGGCAACCCACCTCAGTATTCTTACCTGGAGAATCTCCATGGACAGAGGAGCCTGGCAGGCTACAGTCCATGGGGTCGCAAAGAGTTGGATAACTATCACTGTCACTGTCAATGTCTTCCAGGACATAAGTTTCCAAACTAAGTAAATGCATGATGTGGTATAGGGCTGTTTGCTCAATGGCTGCAGCTCAAGCATTACATGGAAACTTGTTAAAAGAACAAAATATCCATTTCTATTCCAGATCTACGGGACCATGCTCTCCATTGTAACAAGTTTCTAAGTGGTGTATGTGGAGATTCAAGTTTGGTACAGCACCTCAAGTCTAACAGCATCTCAGATGCTGACAAATTTCACAGTTACATACCCAACTTGGCAACTATAGGACTGCTCTTCTCACCTGTCAAATGGGAATAATTATCCCTATATCAGGATTCTTGTGGAAATTAAATGAAATGTCTAAAGTAAATGTGTAACCTCCATGACCAGGGGCATGAAATTATTGAATAAGAATATTGCTCTGGGTCTATGTGGCTTTTGTGCTAAGTGCATGCTAAGTTGCTTCAGTCACATTCAACTATTTGCCACCCTTTGGGCTGTAGCCTGCCAGACACCTCTGTCCATGGGATTCTCCAGGCAAGAATACTGGAGTGGGCTGTCATGCCCTCCTTCAGGGATCTTCCCAACCCACAGATTGAACCCGCGTCTCTTATATCTCCTGCATTGGCAGGCAGGTTCCTTATCACCAGCGCCACCTGACATGTGGCTTTCAGGGGATATTAATGTTCTTACACAGGAAGTGTCATGGCACTTTGCCATGAGATCTATTTTTCAGTCCCACCTCCAAACAGGAAGTGATTCTTCCTGCCCAGAAGAGAGTCCGAAAAGAAATGAGAATTCTGAACAGAAATGAGAAGTGGAATAACAAGGAAAACAAAAGAAAGGACAGGAGGGTTTAAGAGACAAGACTGAGGAGAAAAGAAGAATATAGAAAGAAAGGGGAAGCAGGAATAAATAAATCCTGGCCCTCTGCATCGCAGGATTGTATTTTCTCACTCTTTTCCGATGACTTTTGATTCATTGAGTGAATTGACTTTTTTTCCTAGATGGTTAGAGGACCTACTGACCCCTAACATTCTCTTTAGACCATTTCTCTCTTGCCAGTGATAGTCATACAGATTTCCAGCAAAGATATTGCCCTTATCAGTTCTGTTCAAGAAGGTCTTCAGCATGGTCCATTCACAAGAACACTTTGGAAAGTGTCCAGAATGATAAGGGTTAGTATTTTATCATGAACGCTGGTTCCAAGACCACTGGCAGAAAATTCTAGAAGTATGTTGGGAGACACACCAGAGTCACTGGAAGAAAACTCCAGAAGCACATTAGGCAAAAACGGTTCAGCCTGAAACACCAACTATTTTCTCTGTTATAGACTGGTGTGAACACTGGAGACTGGGGCGANGTATTTTATCATGAACGCTGGTTCCAAGACCACTGGCAGAAAATTCTAGAAGTATGTTGGGAGACACACCAGAGTCACTGGAAGAAAACTCCAGAAGCACATTAGGCAAAAACGGTTCAGCCTGAAACACCAACTATTTTCTCTGTTATAGACTGGTGTGAACACTGGAGACTGGGGCGACCTCTCCAAATCCTAGCCTCCCCGTCTGTGAAACGCGCCGAGTGGGCTATGTGTCGTCTTCTGCTCTTTCCTTGCTTCAGGATCATATAATTTTAACTGTGATACACACTTGGCGATTTCCTAAGACTGTGTAGAGCCTAGCATGCTGTTATCCAAACAGAAAGGACCTCTGGAAAAAAAAACAAAGAAACAAGCATGGTTTAG
>SJYA01002715.1:115061-148288 GCA_006410615.1 Neotragus moschatus
GAGAAAATTCTGGCTTTTACTACAAAAGAAAGGGGGAGCTGCGGGGAGCCACCCCTGTCCAAGGGGGCTTCCAGCCCACGGCATAGCTCAGCGAGCTTCCTTATCTTAAGGGCCTGGGCTGAAGGCATGGCTCTGGGAGCTGCCTTATCTTAAGGGCCTGTGGGAACACAGGCATAGCTCTCTGTCCCGCCACCCCTGGTTAGTCCTTGAGGCCTGGGAAACAACTCTTGCCTTGACCTGATTCCCTGAGTTTAGCAAACTGTTATCTCAGTCATTAACTACCCACTTCTTGGAATGTACACTTTAGGCTTGTGGGAAAATCAACAGACAGGTGCGTAATCTCCAAAGAATTTTTACTTTACTCCCTTCTCTTTTTTAAATACTATGTACTCAATAAAGACTTTGTCAGTTGCATGAAAACCTGCCTCATGGTTAATTGCTTCTGAACCTCTCGACCCCATCTTTTCTTTCTTCTTTATTTCTCAGCCTCGTTGCCCTTCTTCAGGACCGTTCGACTTTGCCGGCTGGCACCGGCAATGTCTATTGTACACTTTATTTCTATTATTATTATGTCAGCTCCACCTAGGTCATCAGGCCTTAGATCCTGGACATGATCTCTCATATCCACGTCATTACTCAGCATGGACTCTGCACCCAATAGGGTGCAGCAACGCAGCACTCTAAGTAATAATAATCTCCTTCAAATCTGATTGTTCTTGTTCAGCTGCTAAGCTGTATCTGACTGCAACCCCACTGGCCAGGCTTCCCTATCCTCCACCATCTCCCAGAGTTTTCTCAAACTCGTATCCACTGAAACAGTGGTGCCACCCAACCATCTCATTATCTGTCACCCTCTCCCGCCCTCAGTCTTTCTCAGTATCGGGGTCTTTTCCAATGAGTTGACTCTTCCCATCAGGTGGCCAGTTTTGGAACTTCAGCTTCAGCATCAGTCCTTCCAATGAATATCCAGGGTTGATATCCTTTAGGCTTGGCTGGTTTGATCTCCTTGCTGTCCAAGGGAGTATGAAGAGTCTTCTCCAACACCACAACTCAAAAGCATCAATTCTTCAGCACTCAGCCTTCTTTATGGTCCTCTCTTACATCTGTACGTGACTACTGGAAAAACCATAACTCTGACTATACTGAACTTTGCCAGCAAAGTGATGTCGCTGCTTTTTACTGAGATGTCTAGTTTTGTCAAACCTGACACTCAAGGCATGATGTTCTTTTAACACCTTTTCCAAAATCTAATACCAAAAACAGTTTTCTCACCTTCATACACAAATGCTTCTTTAGTCCTTACCATGCACAGACACACTTCATTACTTTTGCTTTCATTGCCTGCTATAGTTTCCTCTGTAACAAGTATCACAGCTATAATAAAGTAATTGTATACAATTCACTTATTTCTCATCTGTCTCCCCTGCTNGTTTTCTCACCTTCATACACAAATGCTTCTTTAGTCCTTACCATGCACAGACACACTTCATTACTTTTGCTTTCATTGCCTGCTATAGTTTCCTCTGTAACAAGTATCACAGCTATAATAAAGTAATTGTATACAATTCACTTATTTCTCATCTGTCTCCCCTGCTAGACTATTAACTCCATGAGGGTAGATTGAGTATGTCTAAAGCAACAACTGGCACAGAAATTTTTAATCAAATAATTAATCCTCTTTCCCTTCCCTTTATCCCCATTTACAGGAGCTCAGAGAGAGTAAGAAAGCTGCAAGTGCTTACATAACTAGGACACAGCAAAACAATGTAGAAATCCAGCTCTTTCCAAAGTGTTTTATTTTTCCACCACTTTCAGTATCCCCCCAGAAATGTCCATGTGGCTTTTAAATTACATAAAATTCCCCCTGCCAACAGCTGTAATATTTCAGGAGCCATTTAAGGATGTTAAACTTAACATAATATTTTTGGCAATAAAAGCAGCATTGCAAAATAATCACATTTATTATCACATCCAAAATAAAATCCCACTATGTTAATACCTAAAGATACAGAGCAAGAATTAGGTATATTACAAACCACCTCCAGGGCACAGGTTATCTTGAAGCATCTTTGAAAATCCTCTCTTAAAATTGGAATAGTTAAGGACAGATTCAAACTAGTTTCTAAATATGCCTCAAAGACAGACCAACAGGTGTCCTCCCTGTGGCTCAGTCTAAAGAATCTGCCAGCACTGTGGGAGACCTGGGTTTAATCCCTGATTGGGAAGATACCCAGGAGAAGGAAATGGCAACCCACTCCAGTATTCTTACATGGAGAATTCCATAACAGAGGAGCCTGATGGGTTATAGTCCATGGGGTTGCAAAGAGTCAGATACAACTGAGCAACTAACATTCATTGATTCAAGGCCAACAGGGTATTTTCCTTAAAATCCCATGTTGTTAAGACATTCAATCTCTTCTCTCAACTTCTAGTATTTTAGGTTGTTGTGACCCCATGAATTGCAGCATGCCAGGCCTCCCTGTCCATCACCAACTCCCAGTGTTCACTCAGACTCACGTCCATCGAGTCAGTGATGCCATCCAGCCATCTCATCCTTGGTTGTCCCCTTCTCCTCCTGCCCCCAATCCCTCCCAGCATCAGAGTCTTTTCTAAAGAGTCAACTCTTCGCATGAGGTGGCCAAAGTACTGGAGTTTCAGCTTCAGCATCATTCCTTCCAAAGAAATCCCAGGGCCAATCTCCTTCAGAATGGACTGGTTGGATCTTGCAGTCCAAGGGACTCTCAAGAGTCCCAACCACAGTCCAACACCACAGTTCAAAAGCATCAATTATTCAGTGCTCAGCCTTCTTAACAGTCCAACTCCACATCCATACATGACCACAGGAAAAACCATAGCCTTGACTGGCGTGCTGCAATTCATGGGGTCACAAAGAGTTAGACACGACTGAGTGACTGAACTGAACTGAACTGAACTTGGAGCCTGAGGTGGTACATAAAGGAGATGGGGAAATTGAAAGGACTTGGACGGAGTAAATGGTAGGAATTTTTTAAATAAAGAAAACATCCTAAAAGATCTTGCCTGACCTGCCAGTGTTCCAAAACTGGCAACTTACAAGGAAGACAGGAACAGGATCTGGGCTAGTACCTTGTCTTAAAAATAAAATATATACCTAATATTTACACAGAGCTGATTTGAAATAAAAGTTTTGATTTCTTGCTGCATTTGAAAAAAGTCTGAGTTCTCTTTGAATGGGACTCTTGCCCTCAAACTTGCTTGATTCTTTTCCAGACTTCACTCACTTATAAAATCAGCTGGATGACATATAATTTGATTTTGATCCCTCCAGCCTAAACTGACAACTCTCTTCCCATATTCACAAACTCCAGCCACACTGGCTTTCTTTCATTTCCATTAATTCATGAAGCTTCTTCAAACATGTATCCATTGATGTTTTGTGAGAAAACAGAAGTCATTCCAAATATGCAAAGCATAAAAGCATTTAACACAAGGAATTAGAATCAAACTTTGAAAAGGCTTGAGAGCAAAGATTAGGGAAATGGCTGCCAACATTTAAGAAATCAGGAAGTGAAAGAATCATAAGAAACCACCCACCGTGGTATCAGCCAAAGAATCAGTGATTCTCAGGACAGCATTTGAAATCTGCTGGTCCAGCTCTCAGCTGTAGTCTGATGAGACTTACAGGCAGTACACAGTAACTGCCAGGGAATAAGGGCTTCTCCTTCTTGTCTGTTTTCAGATCTCTCATAGCACCTCTCGTTGTTGAAACCTATATATACCCTTTGCCTATGCCCTACATTTTCATCTCAGCATTGAAAACTAACAGCATCACAGTTATGGTCACCATGAAAACCAGCAACCAAGTAGCCACTGAAAGAGGAAAAAACAGGTTTGAAGTTTCCTTAAAAGCCTGATTGCTGGAAAACCATCAGTATTTGACTTATCTGCCAACTCCTTATAAATCCTCACTAACAGCACTTGTCTTTAATTGACCAAAAACATAGAGCCTGCCCAGTACAGATAGCCTCATCTCTATGATATCTGACCAAAAAAAAAAAAAAAAAAACACACCGGCAATTATGTAACATAGCATCTGCCTGATGAGGTAATAATAGTTGGGGAGGGGAAATAAGACTGACTGAAGAGTGTAAAAGAGGGGCACAGGCAACTGGGTGTCCATGAAAAGCTTTGAAAACCTCTATAAAGACCGGTGGACAGAGATTTGTGACATTGTACAAGAGGTAGTGATCAAGACCATCCTCAAGAAAAAGAAATGCAAAAAGGCAAAATAGTTGTCTGAGATGGACTACAAATGGCTGAGAAAAGGAGAGAAGCAAAAGGCAAAGGAGAAAAGGAAGGATATACCCATTTGAATGCAGAGTTCCAAAGAATAGCAAGGGAGATAAGAAAGCCTTCCTCAGTGATCAGTGCAAAGAAATGGAGGAAAATTAGAGATACCAAGGGAACATTTCATGCAAAGATGGACTACCAATAAAGGACAGAAACGGTATGGACCTAACAGAAGCAGAAGATATTAAGAAGAGGTGGCAAGAATACACAGAACTGTACAAAAAAGATCTTCATGATCCAGATAATCATGATAGTGTGATCACTCACCTAGAGCCAGACATCCTGGAATGTGAGGTTAAGTGGGCCTTAGGAGGCATCACTACAAACAAAGCTAGTGGAGGTGATAGAATTCCAGTTGAGCTATTTCAAATACTAAAAGATGATGCTTTTTAAGTGCTGTACTCAATATGCCAGCAAATTTGGAAAACTCAGCAGTGGCCACAGGACCAGAAAAGGTCAGTGTTTCATTCCAATCCCAAAGAAAGGCAATGCCAAAGAATGTTCAAATTACCCCACAATTGCACCCATTTTACATGCTAGCAAAGTAATGCTCAACATTCTCCAAGCCAGGCTTCAATGGTACATGAATTGTGAACCTCCAGATGTTTAAACCAGATTTAGAAAAAGCAGAAGAACCAGAGATCAAATTGCCAACATCCACTGGATCATCAAAAAAGCAAGAGAGTACCATAAAAACATCTACTTCTGTTTTACTGACTATGCTAAATCCTTTGACTGTGTAGATCACAACAAACAGTGGAAAATTCTTCAAGAGATGGAAATACCAGACTACCTTACCTGTCTCCTGAGAAATCTGTATGCAGGTCAAGAAGCAAGAGTCAGAACTGGACTTGGAACAACAGATTGGTTCCAAATTGGGAAAGGAGTACGTCAAGGCTGTATATTGCCACTCTGTTCATTTAACTTATATACAGAGTACATCATGCGAAATTCTGAGCTGGATGAAGCACAAGCTGGAATCAAGATTGCAGGGAGAAATATCAATAACCTCAGATACACGGATGATACCACCCTTATGGCAGAAAGTGAAGAGGAACTAAAAAGCCTCTTGATGAAAGTGAAAGAGGATAATAAAAAAGCTGGCTTAAAACTCAACATTCAAAAAATGAAGATCATTGTATCCAGTCCTATCAATTCATGGCAAATAGACAGAGAAACAATGTAAACAGTGACAGACTTTATTTTGGAGGGGTTCCAGAATCACTGCAAATGGTGACTGCAGCCATGAAATTAAAAGATGCTTTCTCCTTGGAAGGAAAGCTATGACAAACCTAGACAGCATATTGAAAAGCAGAGACATTACTTTGCCAAAAAAGGTCCATCTAGTCAAAGCTATGATTTTACCAGTAGTCATGTATGGATGTTAGAGTTGGACTAAAAAGAAATCTGAGCATCAGAGAACTGATGCTTTTGAACTGTGGTGTTGGAGAAATGCTTGAGAGTCCCTTGGACTTCAAGGAGATTAAACCAGTGCATCCTAAATGAAATAAACTCTGAATATTCATTGGAAGGATTGATATTGAAGCTTGAAAACTTTGGCCACCTGATGCAAAGAACCACCTCATTGGAAAAACCTGATGCTGGGAAAGATGGAAAGCAAAACAAGAAGAGAACAGCAGAGGATGAACTGGTTAGATAGTATCACTGACTCAAAGACATGAGTTTGAGCAAACTTCAGGAGATAGTGAAGATCAGGGAAGTTAGACATGCTGCAATTCATGGGGTCGCAAAGAGTCGAACACTACTTAGTGACTGAACAGCAAGAACAACAAAGCAAGATGGAAAGTTCTAGAGCTAAATCATACTTATAATCAAGACTCTAATGTATACTTCAAATCTTATTGAAAGTAGGTCTCATCTTAAGAGTTCTTACCACACATGCAAAAAAATTTAACTTACATGAATAGATAACCAGCCTGATCAATTTTGCTCTTCTTTTGTTGGACCAAGAAGAAAAACAGTAATAGGTAAATCTCAGGGAAGTCTTCAGTTGGAAGATAAAGTGAGAAAGTAACATGACCTGGGGGATTAACAGAAGTGATCAGGACCAAAATATGCTTAAAAAGTAGTCCAAGTCTTAAAGAAATTATACAACCAATTTAAGCCTACTCAAATGAGCTGTCAGTTTTTAAAATATCTAATGATTACAAATAGGCAATTCACTAAACTTCACATTGGTAGGTAGAAAAATATTCATCATACAACAGTCTCGTTACTTATATAAAGGTTTAATAACTCAAATTTCACAAACTTCTGCAGATCTCACTTTCTGCAGATCTCTGCAGAAAGTCTTTACTGTGTTCTTTTTGCTGCTAGTCAATCCTAGAGGAAATCTATCCCGAATATTCATTGAAGGATGGATGCTGAAGCTCCAGTACTTTGGCCACCTGATGTGAACAGTCAACTCACCAGAAAAGACCTTGATGCTGGGAAAGATTGAAAGCAGGAGGAGAAGGGGACAATAGAGGATTAGATGGTTGGATGGCATCAGTGACTCGATGGACATGAGTTTGAGCGAGCCCCAGGAGTTGGTGGAGAAGGACAGGGAAGCCTGGTGTGCTGCAGTCCATGGGGTCACAAAGAGTCAGACAGAACTTAAATGACTGAACAACAACAATCATATTAGAATAGATCTGTTAAGTAAACATACTTGTAGAGTTTTAGGATCACTTACAGTCCTGGGAAGCAGGAGCTTTAGCACATGTTAAAGTATAAGCCACAGAATTAAGAGTTGAAGGCAAAGTCTATGCATCCTCCCATATGCCATGGCATACAAAATCTAGGCATTTCAGGCTTTGCGGTGTGCAATGTGTGGTGCTGAGCAATCTGTCAGGGCCCATTTGCAGTAACAAAGAACAGAACTGTGTGGACAAGCTCCCTGAAAAAGCTGATCCAGGAACTTTTCCTCCTGTCCCTTTTGTTCTTGTCAATTACCGTGATGGAGGAGAAACCAAGCACTGGAGAGGAACCTGAGAAAGTTTTCTTAGAAAATCCTTAAGGATGCTTCTCTTTCTGCATCAGGAATGGGCCAGAGCATTAATTCCTTGATTTCTATGGTGTCTCCTTATCAATAAAATCTAAGATATTCTGTCTCATAGGCTCTCTGTCATATTTTAAGTTGCCCTCGGGACCCTAAATCTTTCAAAGGTCATCACTACTGCACCAATGGTCTGAGTATGAAGCTATATAACACTGGATGCCATAATTATCTTCCTGAAGACCTTGGTGGCATCATGAGCTGAAGGGATTACTTGTTACTCAAGCCAATCTTACTATAAACTCACAGAATTTTATTGTGATACTAAAAAATATATATGGGTCTTGATATCCAGAAATTATTAAAGCGTGTATACTTTGTTGCCAATTTTTTGTTTTTTAAACAGGAGGAAAAAGTTTCCCAGCCACACTGTTCCTGATTTGGAATTTCATAGCTCGGAATCCAAGCTTTTTCCTAAGGATTTCTGCACACCATTGGGAGTATTGTTGTCAGCTCAGCAGGCACACAAGCACACACACATACAAATTCACACACAAATTCACATCTGGAGAAAGAAAAGTAATCAAAATTATTTACTTTTATTTTACTTTGAACTGCTGTAATTACATTTACCCTGGATGTTGTTGTTATTCAGTTACTAAGTCATATACAAATCTTCACGACCTCATGGACTGCAGCATTCCAGGCTTCCCTGTCCTTCACTATATGCTGGTGTTTGCTCAGACTCATGTCCAATGAGTCGATGATGCCATCCAACCATCTCATTCTCAATCACTTCCTTCTTCTCCTGCCTTCAATCTTTCCTAGCATCGGAGTCTTTTCCAGCAAATTGGCTCTTCACATCAGGTGGCCAAAGTATTGGAGCTTCAGCATCAGTCCTTCCAATAAATATTCAAGGTTGATTTCCTTTAGGATTTTAGGTTTCATCTCCTTGAAGTCCAAGGGACTCTCAAGAGTCTTCTCCAGCATCATAATACCAGAAGTCAAAGATAATGTAAATCCCAGATCCATTATACATAAATCAGCATCACATGATCTCTAATAAGGTATAAAACATTTAACAGCTCAATGTTTACTAATATATTCTGAGCATCTGTTTAAATACAGCAGAGTGTTACTCCCTGTAGGGCAACAACACTGAACTACTGGCGTCTCATCACTCTAAGGGCTCCCCATTGGCAGGTAAGTGGGGAACAAAAGGGAGTTGTCACACCTGCCAAAGTACATTTGATGCAAAGCATGATATGATGGTTCTCATATTTGAAGCTCCCATAAAATCATTTTAAACACACTGCCACGTGATTCTGTTGAGAGAGCATTCACAACAAAGTTAGCATTGTTCATCTGAGACAAAACAAACCATATCATGCTAAACAGATTTGGACTTGAATTTGGAAGTAAAGGACCTGCCCACACCCCCATCAATGTTCACCATTGCAGGAAATGACACCCATCACCCAGTTTCCGAACCTCCCAAAACAAGAATCATTCTTATTTCCTCTTTTTCTTCAACTCTCACATCTGGTCCGTTATCAAACTCTCATCACTCCCCTCCAAACTATACCCAGATTTACTATCATAGTTTCCTTACGAGTCTCATACTTCCATCCTTTTCTCCCTCTAATCTCCCCACAGCAGCCAACTTGACCTTTTAACACCTGAGCCAGCCACCTGGTTCTATAAACAATTTGAACATAGCCATGTGTTTAAGTATTGTTCATGGCTATTTCCATGGCACAGCAGCAGAACTGAGTACTTATAACTGAGACAGTACAGCCTACACAGAGATTAAAACACTAACTATGCAATACTTAAGAGTTTACTAATATGTCTTTTTAAAAATAAATCAGATCAGGCCATCTCCCTTTCTGAAGAAGCTCAAGAGTTCCTCTTTACACTTGGAAGAAAACCCAAATGTCTTACTTTAGCCCATGAGGCAGAAAGTGAAGAAGAACTAAAGAACCTCTAGGTGAAAGTGAAAGAGGAGAGTGAAAAATCTGGCCTAAAACTCAACATTCAAAAAACAAGGATCATAGCATCCGGTCCCATCACTTCATGGAAAATAGATGAGGAAACAATGACAGATTTTATTTTTCTGGGCTCCAAAATCACTGCAGATGGTGACTGCAGCCATGAAATTAAAAGACGCTTACTCCTTGGAAGAAAAGTTATGACCAACCTAGATAGCATATTCAAAAGCAGAGACATTACTTTGCCAACAAAGGTCCTTCTAGTCAAAGTTATTTTTCCAGTTGTCATGTATGGATGTGAGAGTTGGACTATAAAGAAAGCTGAGCACTGAAGAATCGATGCTTTTGAACTGTGGTGTTGGAGAAGACTCTTGAGAGTCCCTTGGACTGCAAGGAGATCCAACCAGTCAATCCTAAAGGAAATCAGTCCTGAATATTCATTGGAAGGACTGATGCTGGAGCTGGAGCTTCTCTACTTTTGCCACCTAATGCAAAGAACTGACTCCTTGGAAAAGACCCTGATGCTGGGAAAGATTGAAGGAAGGAGGAGAAGGGGATAACAGTGGATGAGATGGTTGGATGGCATCACCAGCTGAATAGACTGAGTTTGAGCAAGCTCTGAAGTCGGTGATGGACAGGGAAGTCTGGCGTGCTGCAGTCCATGGGGTCACTAAGAGTCAGACACGACTGAGCGACTGAACTGAAAGTTGCACTCGCNAACAGTGGATGAGATGGTTGGATGGCATCACCAGCTGAATAGACTGAGTTTGAGCAAGCTCTGAAGTCGGTGATGGACAGGGAAGTCTGGCGTGCTGCAGTCCATGGGGTCACTAAGAGTCAGACACGACTGAGCGACTGAACTGAAAGTTGCACTCGCTCACCCACCTTGGTCTCTTTGCTATGCCAAAAGTGCCACAGTCAAACAATGAGGACGATGTGTCTAAAAACTCATTATTCACGTTTCAGAATAACTGCTTAGGGCTTGCCTGGTGGCTTGGTGGTAAAGAATCCACCTGCCGATGCAGGAGACAGGCATTCAACCCTGATCTGGGAAGATCCCACATGCTGCTGAGCAAACTANTGCAGCCCTACTCCAATTTAACACTGAAGCCAAGATGCAGAAGGAGATAAGAGACAATGTCAGGCCTAGGAATATTGATTCACTAATCAAATGTTTATCGGCAGCCTACTGCAAGACAGAGGAGCTAGTCGTGGGCCAAACGCTGGCTTCTCTTTCCCACCCCACGCCCTCTGCACAACCTAACCTCAGCAAGTCACACCTCTTCATGGGCCTGTGCATCCTCACTGGTTCTGGGGTTGACTTCCTCTCTGAATGATCCGCTTTCCTTCTAGTCTCAGCTCAGCACTCGGCAGTCTCAGCTCCTGTAACGTTGTGTATCCTTCTCTAGTAGACTTTGTCAGGGTGTATCATCTTCAGTTCTTTCATGTCTCTCCATCCCTACCAGGCTCTGGGCACCAACACAGAACAGATGCTCAAGGAATGTTTGGTTGAACTGAACAAAAGCAAAATAAAGCAAGCAAGCAACAGAAGAAACCAAATCTGGATGCTGACATTTTAAATAGGTAGAACATATTTAGAAACATGGAAATATGCTCACACAACATTATCTTAAATATACACATATACACAGAAGCCTGGACAGATAATACACATATTTTATATTTTAATAGTGAACTGTTTGGTTTAACTATATTTTCTAATTTTACTACCATGAAGGCATAGTAACTGTATCTTTGAAAAGTTAAATTGACCTTTAAGAAAAATGCAAGGCTTACTGATGGAAAGTCAGGGTCAGGCCAGTTACAGGTCACAGACTGTAAGGCCAGTCAGAGAAGCCAATGAGTAACTGAACAGGCAGGATCCAGGCAGAGGAAGACTTTGAAATTGAGGCAGCTCCTCCCTCTGAAGGGAACCTTCACCCAGAACATGTCCTCATAGTAGGACCACTTGGGCCTGAATAGGGGCTGGCACATTAGGTTATGGATGTTGTACAAGGACCAAACCAGAGGGGCTGGGGGGACTGGAGGTAAAAACATAGATCCTCACTCCTGATCTCATGGACTACTCATATTCCTTCTTGTAAGCAGCCTCGGCTTTACCAGCTGAGTGATTATCTGCAGAGCATTAAGCAAAGCATGGGAGCCCAACTCATCCAACCTCTGATGATCCATTTCTCTGTCTCTTTAAATACTGAGTTATCAAATTAGAAAGCCTTGAAAGTGACTGCCCTTCAAACTCATTTTCCAGATGGGAATATCAAACATCAAAGAGAGAGAAGATTTTAAACCAGAAGTCATTATTTCATTGAACATGCCGATGCAGAGATTGGAGGTAGGTGCTAGGAAGGCTGTTGGAGGACTCTGAGGTCAGGCTTGATGATAGAGCTATGTGTGGTTGATTAGTAATGTCTGCATGGCAATGGCTAGGGAAACAGTGACCCACCTGCCATTCTCTCCTTAGCCCTGAGCAGCAGCATGATAATGAGCATTTATGGAAAAGCCCCATGGAGAGAAGATGATATGGCACCGAAGACATTTCTAATTTTAGAAGACAAGGAAACACACTTAGACAAACTCATTATACCTTTTAAAGTAACTTAAAAAAAAAGAAAAAAGTACATGGTAGAATGAGGATTCAGATTCCTATCTGTCCAACCCCAAAGCCCATGCTCTTGGCAGCCATCCTTCAGAGTCTTCCTGGGTGGCTCTTTTCCATAATCCCCTAGTACCACCTCCTTCACTCAGCTCTGACAGCTCAGCTCCTAAAGTAGCCTCAGGACTCACCCGCTTCTAATTTCAATAGCTAGCGCTCTTTGCCTTGGACACAAAGACACAATGTCCCAGGTCCTCTTTTTCAGGTCCCAAGTTGTCACTCTCTGCACTTTACCACTGAGTGTGTCATGTGCCTTCAGCCCTTCCTTTCAACCTGCTTGATTTATTCAAGTGGGTGAAAATGACTCACAAGTTACACGAAGACAAACCCAGCTGTGTGCCCGAGATAATTATTTCCGAGTAATTAAAATGAGCTATGGGCTGCCAAATTAAACACCAAAACATGATTCTGCACTTTTTCTCTTATCTGCCTCGTCCGGTCTCCAGCAGTCAAAGGAAACTGCTTGCTAAGGCAGGGGCTCCCCAGTTCTAATACATTAATCATCACTGTTCAGCAGCCTTATTAAAGGACCGTCTCTGCATGAAAGACTTTCTGTAGCTCAAGAGAAAACCTCTGGTCTGCAGTGAGAGGGCTCCAAGGTGACCACTTATGCTACTTGCTGTTAGTAACCTCCCCCCAAAATCTGTCCGACACGTCTAGAATCAACATAGATGTCACATAACAATACGGACAGTGAGGAAGTAGGCAGCAGAGATGGAGAGAAGGGAGAAGCTGCGCACCCCCCACCCCCCGCCGCAATTTCATCTATCACATTCACTCTGAACCTTCTGGAGAGCTGACTCAAATTCCTCTCTCACTCAGGCCCCAAATACGAACAGACTTAGATGCTCGGGGACTTCCCAGGTGGCGTTAGTGGCAAATAACCTGCCTGCCAATGAGGAGACATGAGAGACTCTGTTTCGATCCCTGGGTCGGGAGGATCCCCTGAAGAAGGAAGTGGAGCCCACTTCAAAATTCTTGCCTGGAGAATCCCATGGACAGAGGAACCTGGAGACGGAAGTGACTTAGCACACAAACGCGAACAAACTCAGATGCAGGGACTCTCATTCAAGTTCTTTACTGAGAGAACACTCTCAGGAGAGACCCATAAGTGTGTGAGGGAGGTGGGCAGGGCAGGGGCCAAAGCTAAGCAAAAAATGTGCTTCCATGAAAAGTCTTGGTCTGATCCCATGAGGAGCTCAGAAGCATAAACTGTATCACAGTGTCTGAACCACCCAGAGGCAAGGTGACTAGGATATTCTATGCCTCCATCAGTTAGTCATCGCTCAGTCAGTCATCGCTGAGGGCTACCCTTTGTGGCAATGACTTGGGGGTATGGAGCATGCAACTCGAGGACAATCTCAGATGAGAAGTGCATGGATAAGCCATAAGCAGCCTGTACTCACAGCAGCTGGGAGAGGGGCGCCCCAGTGAGGTAGCAAAGACCTAGATGGGGCGCTGATAGCACCTCCTCCCCTCTTGTACATAGTTTCATGGTGTTTAGAGAATATCCAACCTGGAAGTGAGCTCAAAGTGGGGGTCCTAAGCCTGAGGCCTATGTCCTCCACAAGACACATGCTTGACCCTGGGGATCATGTGATCCCACTGAAACTGTCTGCAAAATGTACACGTGTGAAACTGGCAGGGAACAAAGACCATAGTTCTCATCTGAATCTCTGTAACAGGAATCCCCAGCCCCCGGGCCACACATGGGTACCAGTCCCTGGCCTGATGGGAACAGGGGCACCCAGCAGGTGAGCAGTGGGCTGGCAAGCAAAGCTTCATCTGTATTTACAGCCGCTCCCCATCACTCCATTATTGCCTGAGCTCTGCTTCCTGTGAGAGGCGGCATAACAAATATAATACATTTGAACCATCCCATAACCATTCCCCACCCCTAGTCTGTGGAAAACCTGTCTTCCACAAAATTGGTCCTTGGTGCCAAAAAGATTGGGGACTGCTACTATATGAGTCCATGACCCTCTTGGGTTCAAAAGTTCACCTCCAAACTTTCTCGGGACACAGGCAGCTGTAATTCAACCTTTTACATGAGACTTTCCTAAACTCATTCCTATTTGCTGCCTACTTCAGGGGCATAGTTGGGAGCCTGGAGAGGGGCCAAGATGTCATCATACCTCTTCTAAACATGTTAAGCATGTTAATGATTTTGAAGATGGTGATAAGGACAATGAAAGCTACAGTTTATCTGAAAGCTAAAGCTTAGTGTATATTTAATACATGCCATTTGTTGTCCTAAACTTGGGTTAGCTCACTTAGTTTTCAAAACTGTTCTTTGAAAGAGGACCTATTAATACATCCCACTTTATCCTGTAAAAAAAAAACTAAAGTACTGAGAAATTAAATAACTTATCCAACTTCTGACAGTTAAGAAGTAGGAGAGTCAGGATTTGAACCCAGGCAGGCAGACTCCAGAACTGCAAGAATGCTGAAGGAAGCCACGTAAAATATGTGGTTGAAGCATCAGGATTCAGACCGTAAAGCCACAAAGATATACAAAGGCAATGGCTTTTCAATTCTCTAGTCTCTCCATTACCAAGGCCATGGGGCCATGCCCTCCCCACCCTTCTAGGATACAGCAAGGGCTCCAGAAATGCTAGTTATACACATGACTAAATTAAATGGTTAAACAAGATAAAGTGAGCGTAAAAGTGCCTAACTCAGTCCCTAGATTTAATGGGTACACAAGAAATGATAATTTCCTCTCTATGAAAAGAAAGTTATTTTTCCATTCCATTTCCCCAGATACCCCACCATGCCTCAGAAAACAGTGACAGATACAAAATTTACTGAACTGAACTGAATGGGCAAGAGGAAGGGTACTCATTTGGGAAGACCCTGATGCTGGGAAAGATTGAAGGCAGGAGGAGAAGGGGAAGACAGAGGATAAGGTGGTTGGACGGACTCAATGGACATGCTCCTTGAGCAAGCTCCGGGAGTTGGTGATAAACAGGGAAGCCTGGTGTGCTGCAGTTCATGAGGTCGCAAAGTCAGACATGACTGAGACTGATCTGAAGACCAAAAAAGTGATATGAGGGACATCCCTGGTGGTGCAGTGGATAGGACTCTGTGCTCCCATGCAGGGGATCTGGGTTCGATCACTGGTCAGGGTACTAAAATCCCACATACCACAACTCAGCCCACTCAAAGCCAGGAGGAGCCCATGCGCCACAATGAAGACCCAGAACAGCTAAAATAAATAATAAAATTTAAAACAAAGAGCAAAATGAGAAAGTAGGAGAGTGGTAAGGAGGGGGAAAAAATACCAAGAGAGGGAAATGAAGCAGCCAAACTTCTACTTTTAGACATATACCCAGCACATACAGTCAGTAGGCTGCTGCCTGGCATGTGTGCAATTTGATTTGCAAGAGCCCAACATAGTTTGGGTCTGTAGTCGCATATTCCTATGCAACCCCCAGGTCTGCAATGGAAAAGGGCTCACCTGCATTGGAGAGAGACTGAATGAGGACACATATTCATCTGACCCTTCTTTCAGCCAGTCCACTCCAACCACCGCCCCCCTCCTCCAGTTTCTCCATCACCCTTTTTCTTCCTCCATAACACTTTTTCTTCCTCTCCTTTAATCATCCTTTAACACCACAGCACCACCTACCGTCTCTGGATGCCGAGAGGTGAGGAACACTCGGCTTGGACTCAAAAGAGATTTTAACATCACTGGTAAGCGTGCTACCAAGGACCATTCATCAGCCCTGTGACAAGCCTGGCCAAGGTGAAATTGCCACTCAGCATTTCAGATTGCCGGCTCTCCCCTCACCCCTGTTTACTGCCAGGCTCTTCCTCCCCACTGAAGCATTTGCTCACAAAACTAAATGGGTAATTTAAAGAGAAGGAAAGTCTCCCAGGAAATGAGGCACGGTGCCGGGCCAGCCATGGAGTTTCTTCCACTTATACCAGGATGAGTACCTGTAGCTAAAAGGGAAAAAATGGCTCAATAGAGCTAATTAGTCTGGGAAGTGACCCAGCACGCTGATGTGCCTCTTGGTTTAAGACCACATAGAGCCTCAGGCAAAGAAAGAACACACTTGACAGAAAGCCCTAAAATCAGAGCAATTGTAACAAAACTGGAGGCACAGAGCAGAGGGAGAAAAGTCAATCTCTCCTCAGCTGCCCCAGCCGGGTTCATTCTCCTCCCAGGCACGTGTCCACCAACACAGCACACGTGCACCCCCGTGTCCGCCTGGACCTCCACGCTAGCCAGAGAAACAGCACGTGTGCCGGTCATTGGCCCATTTCAGCCCGGGCCCACCCTCTCCATCCTGCTATGTCAATAGCCTTCGTGCTCAGTCACTCAGTTGTGTCCCACTCCTTGCGACCCCATGGACTGTAGCCCTCCAGGCTCCTCTGTCCATGAGATGCTTCAGGCAAGAATACTGGAGTGGGTTGCCATGCCCTCCTCTAGAGGATCTTCCAGACCCAGGGATCGATCCCAAGTCTCCCACATTGCAGGCAGACTCTTTATCATCTGAGCCATCAGGGAAGCCCTGGGTATCTGCAAACTGGCTCCAGGGTGTCCCTGTTCCTTAGCTTTCACTTAGGGTCTGCAGTGAGGTTATGGAGCAGGAAAGCCACTCCTATCTGTGTTCAGTTCACGTTGGTCTTATTCCAATAGCATCAGATAGCTTCTGTGCTTCTCAGGATTCGGGGTACCAGCCCCACGGTGTCCCCATTGAATAAGCCAAGTATCAGACATCGGCAAGCCCCGAGTGTGGGCACCCAGCACTACAGGACCCTCTCTTCTACAAGTACCTAGAGCTCCGTAGCATCATTTTTCCTTAGTGATGACTGCTTCCTGTAATTAATACTTCCACACTACTTCAGTGTCTGTTTTTGCTTTCAGCCTTCCATTACCATGTACCCAATCCCCTGAGTTATAGCCCCTTAATCTGAAATACCTGAGGTGATCCTGGTTTCTTGTCTAATACAGTCAATGCCATGCCAGGGGGATGAGAAGGTAAAACGGTTTTTGCAAGATTTAAGCCTTCACAGGGGGCTAAGCAGTAAAGAATATGCCTGCTAAGCAACAGATGTGGGTTTGATCCCTGAGTCAAGAAGACCCCCTAGAGAAGGAAATGGCAACCTGCTCCAATATTCTTGCCTAGAGAATCCCATGGACAGAGGAGCCTGGCAGGCTACAGTCCATGGGGTCTCGAAGAATCAGATATGACTTAGCGACTGACAGACAAGAACTGGTTTATTAGTCCTGCCCACTTTTTCAGGAATAGTATCAACAGCAGTCAACAGACACTGGGGAGTCAGACAGACAGGTTCACGTTCTGGCTCTGCCACTATCTGTAGAACATTAGACAAGGTACTTCAAACACTCTGGCCTCGGTTTTCTCATCTATATAAAGGGAAGTCATGACACCTCATTCACAGAGTCTTAGAGGGATTAAAGAATGTATGAGTCACACACAAAGTGCTTCATGAAGAGTCTGGCACATAATTAGCCTTCTCTAAAGTTTTTTTTATTTTCTTTTTTTACTATCACCTTTAGGTTCCCTAATCAGAAAGCATGTGCAAAAGGAATTTCCAAGTTCTGGGTTGATTCAGGAAAAGTTACTATTCCCAACACTCTATGAACCCTTGAGCTGACAGCAGAGAGATAAAATTTTGGCCAAAGGATGTCCTGGCCAGGAGAGCTGTAAGGGATATGATCAGTAATAACAGCTACGTTTAGTCACTGCCTGATCTATGCTACATGCTGTACCTGCATGTGCTCAGTTGATCCAGAAAACCATCACTTAAGGTGGAGATTATTGTCTTCATTGCACAGAAAAGTCAGTTTCAGGGGGCTTCCCTGGCTGCTCGGTGGCAAAGAATCTGCCTGCCAAGTAGGAGATGCACGTTTGATCCCTAGTCAAGGAAGATCCCACATGCCACAGGGCAACCAAGCCTGAGCCCACAACTACTGAGCCTGTGCTCTAGAGTCGGGAGCCATAGCTAAGAGCCCAGGAGCCGCAACTACTGAGGCCTACACACCCTATGCTGCTGCTGCTAAGTCACTTCAGTCGTGTCCAACTCTGTGCAGCCCCACAGACGGCAGCCCACCAGGTGGGTCCCCCGTCCCTGGGATTCTCCAGGCGAGAACACTGGAGTGGGTTGCCATTTCCTTCTCCAATGCGTGAAAGTGAAGTTGCTCAGCTGTGCCCGACTCTTAGAGACCCCACGGACTGCAGCCTACCAGGCTCCTCTGTCCATGGGATTTTCCAGGCAAGAGTACTGGAGTGGGGTGCCATTGCCATGTTCTATAACAAGAGAAACCACTGCAATGAGAATGAAGCCTTCGCACTTCAACTAGAGAGTAGTCCCCACTCACTGCAACTAGAAAAAAGCCCACACAGCCATAAAGACCCAGCACAACCAAAAATAGATTTTGCTTTCATTTTTTTAAAAAAGAAAACTCAGTTTCAGATTTTAAAAAAAGAAAACCTTGCCCCGAAACATGCTAGCAAGCAGTGGGACTGAGCCTTGACCCTCTGAGTAGTTCTAGAAACCAAGCTCTTAACTGTCTGGTTGATGGAAAAAGAAGGTCACAAACTAGGAGGGATCACAGATAAAGCAGGAAGGGAGGACTTACCTGGTAGTCCAACGGTTAAGAATCCACCTTGCGATATAAGGGACACAGATTCGATCCCTGGTCAGGGAACTAAGATCCCACATGCCACAGGTGCAACTAAGCCCATGCACCACAACTACTAAAGCCCCTGCAGCCAAATAAATATTATTTTTAAAAAGCAGAAAGGAATACACAGAAGCACCATTCAGGAAACAACTACAGCAACGTGGAACACACTTGGTAACTCTGTTTTTGTACACATCAGGACAGAGCTGGCACAGTGGTGAAGAATCTGCCTACCAAGGTCAGAGACACGAAAGACCTGGGTTTGATCCCTGGGTCAGGACAATCCCCTGGAGAAGATCCAGTATTCTTGCCAGGGAAAGCCCACAATTTAATGACTAAACAACAGGACAGAGAAGGTAGGGTGACTGCGTCATATGAGGCCTGGCAGCAGTGATGTCTCAGCCAGTAACAAAGGGCTTACCTGTTATATACTCAAAAGACCTTCACTCCCCAGGGTACCCTGAGACTCTTGAACTTTGAAGAATTCAATTCAAGGAAGCCCACTGCGAAGGTCAGCTCCCAGGAGACACTCCCCTAGGCACCCAATGGCCAATTCCACATAGACCCCCAACCGCCAACTGCAGCACCCTAAGCAGGTGCTGGGTTCCTTGCCCAAAGCAAACTGCAGCCTCCTGCCATCTGCATGAGGCAGTATGTCAATCCCTGGGCTAAATGCACACTGGATACACGCTCAGTCTATAACTAAAGAAAATCACTGATCACCACTAATAAATTAAGCACTTTCCATGTCACAGGGGACTCAGCCAAGGCTCAGTTCAGTGGGGCCCATCAGCAGCTTTGTAATGAGAATGACTAGTCAGAGAGGCCTTTGGAACAAAAGAGCAGCTGGAACGAGGTCCCACCAAACTTGGGTTATGCCAGAAATCCTGGCACAGTGACATGGGCAAGCAGAGGGGAGGGGGGTTCAAAGATAATCTAAAAATGATTGATTTTTTGCATTTGCTGGAAGGGATGGTTTTACAAAAATACTCAGTGTGAAATCAGTATGAAAGAAGTTTTCCACTCTCAATCTCCCACCAGCTGGAAGAACCGCAAGGCCTCAGGGTATAACAGGACAATGATGGGGAAGCAGCCCAATCTCTGAAATCAGGCACAAAAGATGGCCTCCACCAGAAGCACCCGAAAGGGCTTTCATATTATAGAAATTAGCATGACTAACTGTAACTACCAGGCTTCCCAGTGGTGCTAGTGGTAAAGAACCCACCTGCTAATGTATGAGACATAAGAGACGTGGGTTTGATTCCTGGGTCGGGACGATCCCCTGGAGGAGGGCATGGAAACCCACTCTAGTATTCTTGCCTAGAGAATCCCCATGGACAGAGGAGCCTGGCAGGCTACAGTCCAGGGGGTCGCAAGGAGTGGGACATGACTGAAGTGACTTAGCGTGCACACACGCACAACCTAACTACTAAGTCACAGGTTTCACATGGAGAATTCCCTTCCCTTAATTCTTTCCCAAAGGTACCTTTCTGAAAGTCACAAAAGGACAGAAAAGAAACAGCAGGGCAGGTCTAGAAGCCTCCTTGTAGAGGTTCCCCTGGGTGAGCATGCTGGATCGTAAGTGGTGACCTCAGCTTGGCAAAGGACGACACAAGCACTTTGGAATGAGAGAGAGCTGGACACTTTCAATTAAATAGCTGGCCACTCTGAAAGCACGCCAAGCAGTAACATGCCTCGCTTGACCTGTCAGTCACTCCCTTTTATTAATAATAGAGTGTTCATGCTTTGACTGCTGTCCTCCCGAGAATCAGATGGAACGCTGACATGATTTGGTAGCATTTCAAGGTCAGCGATGTCTCAACAGCAGGTGACGAACATTTAAACTGAAAAAAAGAATATTCCAGTCGACTGGCAGTGAAAGCCTCAGAACAAGAAAGGAAATATTGCTCACATGACATTTTATCTGTCTGCCCAAGCACCATAAGAATATTTCTCGACTCACTTATCAGGGGCGGCACCCAAGATAGAAGTGGGTATAGAAGTGATTTTCTTTTCTTTAATAAGTATTGATTTTTGTAGCTACCTTACTGGAAGCCTACTACCTTGGTGATGCTAGCTGCTGTTACAAATGAGCTTGAAGCTGCCAGTAGCCTGCATACAACTGAGGTTCACAGCTGGCTTGGGTAACAGCATGTGGAGGAAGCTCCTGTCAGTGACCTGCTTCCGTATACCTGGTGTATAGGACAGCCTACTTCTATCTGTGGCCTCGCCATCCCCTACGTTTTGGGGGTTTCTTCAAGCCCAACTAGAAAAGGATTAAGAATGTATATAATATACACATAGGTCTTATAATTCTGAGGGCTCAGAAGTGACACCTCACTTCCACTCACACATTGTTGGTGCGATCCAGTCACTGGGCCACACCCAGAAAGAAAAGAGGCTGGGATATATGGGCCCTGCTTGAAGAATTCCCTCAAAACGATTCTACACCATAGAAAAACAGACCTAAACATCAGGGAACAGCTAGGTGTCTCCAGGACAAACAGTGGGCCTGGATTTCCTCTTCTGTAACTGTACAATAAATTTACATTTAGGCAAAATATACATTGCTAATCAGTGTAAAGGAAAAGGTTATATAAATAACAGTGCAGATGGGCTGTGACTGACCACAATTTTGAGTGAAAGAAATTCAGAAAACAATATGCAAACTTATTACAAACATGCACATTCTTGTGTGGGTAGCACATTTTGCCTTCAAGTCTTCTGCCCTTTTTATAACAACTCTGTACTAATGAGAACAGCATTTCAGTAAGTTAATGCATGAGCAGTTAGTGCTGGTCCCTCTTAGCAACAGATAGAGGTGATATTCCCTCCCAAGCACAGTATTTCCTTGGCTATTCAGGGTGGTGAAGAGAAAACATTGGCACAGATAACCTTTCAATATGCCAAGCCCAGACCCAGGGACACTCATTTTAAAAGTCTTACATAAGACTTCCAATTTTTTAACAAATGCTCCCTTACCCAGTAAGAAACTATTATTGGTTTCCTCTTTATCAAGTACATTCTCTGTCATTTTTGTTCACACGCTTCAGTTCTTTCTTTCTTTCTTTTTACTCCTGTGAAAATGGCAGTTTCTTTCAGGGCTCTTTCTTTTACTTTTACTCTCAATATCTTGCAGAGAAACTGACTTTTCTGGACAACTGTACGTACTCAGTGTATCTGTCAGGTTTGCTGCAATGTAGCTGGGTAATAAAAAGACCTTAAATGTACCGGCTCTCAAAAAATAAGCATTTATTTCTCACACATGGGTCTGCAGGCAGGCTGTGACTCAATTGAGCTTGCCTGGGCTTGGCTCCAGGCTGCAGAATGCATTCTAATCAGTTCCACATGTCCCTTTATTCTCCTTGAACATGTTTGTCTAATGCAAGAGGTCAAACTAAACCGCACAAGCTCCTGTAAGGCTCTGCTTATGACACATTCTATTGACCAAACCAAGTCACATGGCCAAACTTAATGGGGAAGTATTTTCACTAAGGAAGCACCAAAGTCAAATGGCAAACAATGTGGCAAGAGCTCTCATTCTCTTACTGCAAGCCAGTAAAAAGCTGGGGGGAAAAATAACCCCATCTATCTCTCAGATAAACTTGTATTACCTAAGTGCCCTGAGAAAACCCATACAGGCAGCCACCTTAACTCAGGGTNTTTCACTAAGGAAGCACCAAAGTCAAATGGCAAACAATGTGGCAAGAGCTCTCATTCTCTTACTGCAAGCCAGTAAAAAGCTGGGGGGAAAAATAACCCCATCTATCTCTCAGATAAACTTGTATTACCTAAGTGCCCTGAGAAAACCCATACAGGCAGCCACCTTAACTCAGGGTGCCAGGGAGTGAGAAGAAATGAAGATCTTTTAAGAATTTGCTATAAAGCCAACCTGTGACCTCACCTGGAAACAGTCCAGATATATTTTACTTTTCATCAAATATCTCCTTTTGTATTTCATAAAGCTCTTAATATCAGATCTTTAAACTAAAGATGACAGAAATGGTCATTTACCCCCATCCACTCACATTTTATTGATGAGACCTAGCCACTTGGCTGTGTTGAGAAGGGAGCTTGAAAAGAGGAGTCCTTGAGGCACTGTAATAAAGAGGATCCTGAGCTTACATCTGGGTCCATCATCTGAGCTTCCACAAATACCTGAGGTTGTAAGGAGCAATAGCAACATGCGAATGTATTACTCAACTTAAAGAAAATATCATTATGTAAGTCATAGTACAGGTAGGTGGCTCGTGACTGTAACTAAAATCTAAAGGATAGCTAAAATTTAGAAAACTCTAAAGCAGAATGCTTCAAATATTGGACCCAATCCTTCTGTTAAAGCATGAGATTTTATATACATGAAAATATTTAGGGCTCTCCTTGTGGTCCAGTGGTAAAGAATCTGCCTGCCAAAGCATGGGGGCACAGGCTCAATCCCTGGTCTGGGAAGATCCGGCATACCATGGAGCAGTTAGGCCTGGGCACCACATCTACTGAGCCAGCACTCCAGAGCCCACAAGCCACAACTACTGAGCCTAAGCACTGCACCGAAGTCTGCATGCTAGAGCCCATGCTCTGCAGTAAGTGAGGCCACTCCAATGAGAAGCCTGCGCACTGCAGTTAGAGAAAGTCCACAGGCAACAGCAAAGACCCAGAAAAGCCAAAAATAAATAAATCTTATAAAAGAAAAACAAGAAAGAAAATGCTTAGACCCCAAGCCTAGTTGCTCAATCTCAGGAAGCTAACCCAATGATAACAACCCAAAGGAGATGCTTTATAGGAAAGATACAAAGTACAGCTAAGGAAGGAATCCAAAATTCACACTGTATTCATAGAACTTTAGACTTGAGGTTATCACAGGCAAGTGTTCCACTAATAAGGACAAAAATTTAATCAATGGAAAATTAAATCTAACTGGAATGCAATATTTTAAAAGTTCATGAGTGATAAGTACAGGGATCTAAACACTAAGAATTCTACTATTCTAATCAATAACCTCTTTTAATTATAGTTTTTATATCCTTATCTAGGTTTCTATTTAGAGGACATAAGGGATTCAGGTTCAACCCCTGGGTCAGGAAGATCTCCTTGAGGGCATGGCAACCCACTCCAATATTCTTGCCTGGAGAATCCCATGGACAGAGGAGCCTGGAGGGCTACAGTCCATAGGGTCGCTAAAAGTCAGACACGACTAAAGTGACTTAGCAGCAAGTTTTTATTTAACAGTTACATCAACAGAATCAATCTAATTTTATCTTTGGCTTATTCATTTGGTAAGACTTTCATATATTTTCCCCATGTTGTTACATTTTTCCCACATTATAAATTTTTGCATTTGCTTAATAACCAATTAAGGTATTCTTTGATATGCTATAATAGCCCTTCCGTGTGTTAAATATTTAAATCAGTCCCATTGCTTCATATTATTTAAAAATGGTTCAATTCATTAAATTTTTGTTACAAATTAAATTGAGCTCTATGTTTTTTCCAAACAACCAATCTAATAAAACTACCCAAAATGAAGACTTCCATGCCTAAGACATGCTATTAATATTTGCCCTTTCCTTAGAGTCCTGATTCACAAAAGATAAACGTTCAGGTTGGAGTGCTTTGGTCAATTGATTGTATCAATGTGGTCAAAGCATTCCTCTTTAGAGAAATGAAAACCAATTCTGAAATGGAATAGATATTGATATCATATACACTTGAACCCGTGACACTATCTGGATTCCCTGGTGGCTCAGTGGTAAAGAGTCCACCTGCCAATGCAGGAGATATGGGTTTGATCCCTGGGTTGGGAAGATCCCCTAGAGGAGGAAATGGTGACCCAATTCTAGTATTCTTGCCTGGGAAATCCCATGGACAGAGGAGCCTAGTAAGTTACAGTCCATGGGGTCTCAAGGAGTAGGACATGACTTCATGACTAAACACCAACATGACGTTATTTTCCACCAGAAAATTATCTGGCTGGTGACCACAGCAGGACCGCTTGAGTGTCCTGATGACATGGCAGTGGGCTTCCCTTAGAGGGAGTCATCCAACGGAGAACAAGGACATCACACTACCTTTTACGACCTAAACTTCCACGCTGCACGCTCTCCTTGTGCTTCCTTTTCCCTATTCACCAGAAGCACATCACTAAGCCCAACCCACTCTTCCACCATCCATGTCACATCTCAGGGAACATTCTAGTTAACTCTTCTTCATCGCTGCCATATTCAAAATTCTCCATGCTTTCCCTTCACAGTTCCAATCAATGTCTTCTCCATAGACTATCAAGTCAAAGTGAAAGTCGCTCAGTTGTGTCTGACTCTTTGCAACCCCATGGACTGTGTCCATGGAATTCTCCAGGCCAGAATACTAGAGTGGGTAGCCTTTCCCTTCTCCAGGGGATCTTCCCAATAGACTATCAGCTCCTGTATAATTTGGCCCCTGCCTACCTCTCTTCGTCATTCCCTATCACTTTGCCCACTTATTTGCCCTCCTTACTACAGCCTCAAGGCTTTTGCACCTACAGTTCCCTCTACACCAAAACACTTTTCTCTAAGATATCTATATAACTTATTCTGTCACTTCATTCATACCAAAATTCACTTCACCCTAGAGGTCTTCCACGAACCCCATTTCTAAAATTGCTATTCACCTCCCCTACCTTCAGTCACTCTTCAATCCTCTCACACATTTTTAAGTAAAACCACTGTGTGTGCTGTGTGCTCAGTAGTGTCCAACTCTTTGTGACCCCTGACTCTAGCCCGCGAGGCTCCTCTGTCCATGGAATTTCCTAGGCAAGAACACTGGAGTGGGTTGTCATGCCCTCCTCCAGGAGATCTTCCTGACCCAGGGATCAAACCCACGTCTTCCGCATCTTCTGCATTACGGATGGATTCTTTACTGTTGAGCCACGTGGGAAGCCATTACCTGAAATCATTACCTAAAACCATTACCTGACACTTAATTTTATTTCTGTTTACAGGTTTGTTTGATGTCTTCTTCACCTAGAATATAAATTCTCTAAGCTCAAAGTCCCTATTTTGCTTACTGTTTTATCCACAGCAAAATCCAGCATTTAACACACAGTAGGTGGTCAGTCGATACTGTTGCATGAATGAATGAAAATGCTTATCCACAAACCAAATCACTATGACTGGAGAAGGGGGTATTCTAATGAAAAAGAATGACATGTCCTTCCCAGGGGGATCAAGACTACAACCACAACACCATGGGGTTGTCAGCGGTTTTCCAAAAGAAAAGCAAGGTACAATTTACCAAAAGCAACCAGAAGGAATGCAGGGCAGGCAGAAACCCTAGCTATCACCAGATTAGATTTATCCCAGTCCCACACGAAACCCTGCAAACAAACGTGAAAGGAGAGGTCACAGAAAGATAGAGTCGATTTTAAAGCTATTACATATATACTGTCCGCACACTGCCAAAAGCCACTGTGAAGTTCATGCCAATTTCATAGACAAACACACAAAACCCAGAAAGACCCAAGTACAAAATTTATCACAATGCCTGATAAANTGAAATCCTGCAAACAAACGTGAAAGGAGAGGTCACAGAAAGATAGAGTTGATTTTAAAGCTATTACATATATACTGTCCGCACACTGCCAAAAGCCACTGTGAAGTTCATGCCAATTTCATAGACAAACACACAAAACCCAGAAAGACCCAAGTACAAAATTTATCACAATGCCTGATAAAAACTCCAAGAAGCCCAACCACTCTGAATTAATGATCATCAATGAGGGACCCCACATTAGAAAAGTGAAAGGCATTTTGCACAAAAGCAGGCAATGAGAGAGAGGCATTAAATCNCATAGACAAACACACAAAACCCAGAAAGACCCAAGTACAAAATTTATCACAATGCCTGATAAAAACTCCAAGAAGCCCAACCACTCTGAATTAATGATCATCAATGAGGGACCCCACATTAGAAAAGTGAAAGGCATTTTGCACAAAAGCAGGCAATGAGAGAGAGGCATTAAATCAAACCGTAGTGCCATGAAAAGGCAAAGTCTAGGTGGAAAGGATCATTTCTCATAAAGTAACTTTCTGACTCTGAGAATGGATTGATAGTACTATCCGTTCTTTATAGGAAAGTTCCCAACAATGAATTTCCTTGTCATCATGATCTAATATTGGTTACCAGCTATTACTCTCATTCATCATGTTCTACATCCGTGCCGTAGTATAAACAATATCAGGGATTTCTTCCCTCGTATTTCACAGCATCTCTTGGAAGAAAGGGGTGGATTTTGTATTCAAGTGCAAACCAAAGTGTTCCAAATCTATCTAGGCTCATAAAAACTATAAATGACCTGGTTTGTGGCACACAGATGCCCAGCAGAGCTGTAAAATGTAAAGCTGGTTTGCTCTAAGCCTCCCTTGCTTTTGAAAATTTACTTCTCCTTACAATCAGATTTAAATTAGGCTGCTCCACATAAAATCAGATTGCTTCTACTCGCAGACTAGGCTGTTCATTCATGCTCCAAGACAACTTGGCTCTCATTTCTCTCCTTCTTTGATTTCTATAAATCGTAGCTACCTTTTATGGAGGGCCTGATATTTCCTGCTAAACTTCACACAATGTCTCAAACCATCAGGACAGCCCCTCAAGACAGACAATATCATCTCCATTTGAGAGACAAATCATGGTTCACTGCTGCTGAGTTGCAGCCAGATATACTACAAATAGTATGTGGCAGAATCAATCTTTCAATAATGATCTGATTCAAAAGCCCACACTCTCAGTTTTCTCACGTGCCATCCACTGCAAGTTACACAGTTTCTGCAGTTACACATTTCTTGGATGGACTATTCCAACTGCCCTATTCTAATTCCAACTTTCTTCATTGCTTTATGCTTGTGCTGTGCTTAGTTGCTCAGCCGTGTCCAACTCTGTTACCCCGTGGACTGTGGCCCATCAGGCTCTTTGTCCATGGGATTCTCCAGGCAAGAATACTGGATGGGTTGCTATGCCCTCCTCCAGGGGATCTTCCCAACCCAGGGATTTATGCCAAGTCTCCCACATTGCAGGCAGATTCTTTACCATGTGAGCCACCAGGAAAGCCTAAGAATACTGGAGTGGGTAGCCTATCCCTTCTCCAGGGGAACTTCCTAACCCAGGAATCGAACCAGAGTCTCCTGCATTGCATGAATATTCTTTACCAGCTG
Source organism: Neotragus moschatus (assembly GCA_006410615.1). Classification (NCBI taxonomy): domain Eukaryota; kingdom Metazoa; phylum Chordata; class Mammalia; order Artiodactyla; family Bovidae; genus Neotragus; species Neotragus moschatus. Next base: position 142,897 of record SJYA01002715.1, read on the forward strand.
AGATACCAGGGAAACCCTGACTTGTGTTTAGATCACTACAGTCACATTCTAATTCACCCCCATAATCCCAATCTCTTTCAACTCAAAAACCTCCCGAAATAGTATTAGCCTCCTATCAGGGAACTTGTCACGCCCCCAGTGATGTCAGATGGAGCGTAGACATTTCTGCTGCAGTCTGCTATTTGAGACTGTGTCCCTCTTCCACTGCTCTGCAGGCCAAGGTCTCTGTGACCTGCCCCAATCCACTCCAAACTGTCTCTATCACATTGGAGTCCCATCCCACATGCTCAGAGCCAGAGAAACAGATAGAGAGAGAGAGAAATGGACACAGAGAGGCAGAGGAACACGGACATATAAACAGACATAAAGAGGGACTTTGAGACAAAGAGACATGGATGCAAAGAGAAACAAAGAAAGACTGGACCTGAAGCAAGCTGGATTCCAGAATCTGAGNAGCTTTGTTCATAGTGATGCTTTCTAAGGCCCTCCTGACTTCACATTCATCAACCATAATTATACATATATATCCCCTTTATAAATTTTTGCCATCGTTGGTCATAAGCCAACTGTGAGAGCTCTCAGAGCGCAATTGCTCCTTTGTCTCAGGGAATGAGAGGGTTCTTCCTGGAAATCATAAACATTCTATACACCCAAGACTGTATCTGATTAAGTGCAGACAAGTTTATTCTCATAACAGCACTGTAAGAGTTTGGAGGTGGCAATGATGTCAGAGAGATGAATATCCCAGGTGTCCTGGGGCATGAGAGATTTGGGAGAGTCTTGAGGTGGAGGAAGGCTTGGGAATTTGAGAAAGATATGTGGCTAAGAATAGGAAATTAAATTTTAGGACTGTATGTAATGCATTTCTATACTTATTTTTGCCACATAACACTAGAAAACTTAAAGCTTAAAATGTTTTCCATATGTAAGTTACTTGACTTGGTTGACTGTCCCTAATATTTGTTCCCCTTCCCTTAAATCAGCAGGAGTGATTTCCTTTGTCATCTCTGTGTGGGTTCCCCTCCCCAAAAAAGCACTGGGGACACCCACCCAATGGACCTATTCCTGCAATAGGCTGCTCTCCTAAGCCCATCTGCTTTGCCATCTTCACCAACTGGGGAGGGGGAGGAAGGAGGTGGAAGCCTCATAATTTAGAATCCCATGAGTACAGTTCATGTTCAATCTTTTTTTTCTTTTCCAGAATTCTATGACAAGAAAAGAAAAAAAATCATTTCCAGACCAATGCCAATTCATGATCAATTTTTAGTGGCTACTCAAAGCTTTGTGTTGAGAAGGACACCAAGGCTGCACCTGGGCCCACAGGAAGAATTCTGTGGTCAGTTTAGTGCTGAGAATACAGGAGTGGTGACAGTCAAGAATGCCACACGGCTGTCACTCACACAGGAACAAGCAAGCCCTCATTCTCCTTTCCTCTGAGCACTACTGAGGATGCCCAGAGCCAAGGACCCAGGTAGCCTGAGAGTGTACATCTTCCTCCTCCCCAATGACACCTATATGAGTTCTGCCTGATGTTGATGTTCAGTCATACTCATTATCCCAGAACACATTAAAATATTGGTGGGGTTTTATGTTTTCATCTCATCTCTCCATGAATGGTGCTCTCCAGGGCAAGAACTGTTTCATTTCTGATTCATCCCGAGCTTAAACCTTGAGTCTGGCACAAGATAGAACGCAATATATGTATATAAAGGGATTGAGTGAAACCAACAAAAAAGTCAATGCATGTTAGTCAACGCAGGACAGAATGCAGGAACAGAAAACTCCTCCTAGTGGAAAAGTTTTCTGTACTCTATTTTTGAGTAGAGGAATCTTTAGTTTCTTGAATTTAAGAGAATCTGCCATTCTATTCTTGTTGAGAGATGGAAAGGGGGATGGAAGACATGTGGGAAAATAAGAAGGTACCCAGAAAAGGGATACAGAACTAAAGAAAAGAAGCATGATAATGCTTTCCTGAGTCACACTGCCAAGGCATGAAGTAGTTCTCATGATGCTGAGAAATATGAAAGATCTAATAACAAAGGCCTAGACGAAAAAGTGGTCTGCATATCGAGAAATGCATGTTATGGCTTAGGAATTGTTAATTTAACCCATAAACCTGCTGTTGTTTTAGTCTAAAATCATAAATCCTTAGAGATGTTTTGGCATCGCCATTTGTTTTAAAATTTAGAAGACACAAAAGGCTTTTATAAAAATGATATATGCCATTTGTAAAAGACCATGCAGATGGCTTCGGATGGGGTAGTAGAACAACCAAATGGAAACAGCAACTTATTTGAAATGGAAATTCATTTACCGGATATTGTCTCTAGTATAAGAAACATCCATGTCTTCCAAAGTTATGAATATTTGAACATCCTGTAAACATCCATCTCATGCTTATTGTTTTCAGATTTCTGTGAAATCTGTTTCTGAGAAGTTAGTTTTCTGCCTAGTATAGTTATGACATACAATCAATTCAATAACATAGCACTGAATTTTAAAGTAAAGTTAATGTGCTTGGATATTCAAAGCGTCAACCTGATTCTTTTTCTTATCCTGAACACTCGCCTTTCAGATGAGATTTATTTTTCCTGTGCCAAGTATGGATTTTAAAATCAAAGTAATTGAAGCCATTCCATTAAGAAAAATACTTCAAGGACCCTTATAATATTTTTGTAAATGCATTCTGAAATATGAAGCCCAAACTTGGTATAATCTTAAATGTGAATGCCTCCAATGAACTTGTATGGATTTCTGCAGGATTAGAATGGCCATGGGCCAGTCTCCTTTTACAGAGGGAGTAGTTCAAGAAAAAGTGGCTCGAGGAAGTTAAGAAATAGCCAAGTTAAGAAATAGTCAAGAAATAGAGCCAAACTNTTTTTTTTTAACTTTTTTAGAAATCATGATCTCACATCAAATTCTACCAACTGAGAATTCATTCATTGATCAAACTTACTGATGCTAAAGAGAAACTTTCAATGACAACGTCCCCTCTGCTGTTTTGGGATGGATACCCCACACCCAGAGGAATCAGGTACTCACTGAGATTGTCTTAGGCTGGAGGTGAACTTTCAAAGCCGTGGGAGGATTCTGAGTCCAGTCTTCCTCTCCAAAGTGCAGTGGTTTTGCTACAAATGCTCAGGATCTGATTTTGCATTGAGATGTGTATAAGAGACAGGTCCGACTCTGTGCGACCCCATAGACGGCAGCCCACCAGGCTCCCCCGTCCCTGGGATTCTCCAGGCAAGAACACTGGAGTGGGTTACCATTTCCTTCTCCAACGCGTGAAAGTGAAAAGTGAAAGTGAAGTCGCTCAGTCATGTCCGACTCTTAGCGACCCCACGGACTGCAGCCCACCAGGCTCCTCCATCCATGGGACTTTCCAGGCAAGTGTACTGGAGTGGGTTGCCATTGCCAATATTTCTAACCAACTATTAAAAGGAGGTTTACATGAGCTGTTACTTGTTGTTTTTGCTAATGATAACCAACTGCAACATAATATAAACTCTATGACAGTGAAAACATGCATCTGGTTTGCTCACTGGTAACTCCAGCCATAAAATAGTGCCTAGCAGATGGCAGGTACTCATTAAACTGAGGGTGTTTTGGCACTAAGCACTTGCTATGTGTTAGACAGTTCACATATATTTCCTCCTTCATTTAATCCTGAAAATACACTTATAGGTTCAACTGTGCCCTCAAAAGTCATATGTTAATATTCTAACCTCCAACATTACTCTGTGTGGAGATGGGGCCTTTCAGGAGATAATTATGGTTAAATCAGATTATAAGGGTGGGGCCCTAATCTCATAGGACTGGTGTCCTTACAGGGAGAGGAGAGACAACAGGGAGGCGTGTACACAGGAAAAGGTCATCAGCAAGAAGGAAGTCTACAACCCAAGGAAACAGGTCTCAGGAGAAATAAATCCTGCCAGTACCTTGATCTTAGATTTCTAGCCTCTAGAATTATTAGAAAATAAGTTCTATTGTTTAAACCACCCAGTCTGCAATATTCTTATAGCAGCCTTAATACATACTCCCTCAGATCAATAAGATTCATTTCACTTTTTAGATATAAAGAATCTGAGAGATTAAGCAATTTCACAAATACTATCATTTTTGGTCTCAGGTTTTCTAGAATGTTGGTGGTTAAGGCAATGGGTGTCAAAAGCAAAGAAAGGTAGATTTGTCAATAGATTGCAATGTACAGTAAATTCTTGTAAGTCTTACTTAATAAGTACAAAAAAGGGGGAGGACTGTTACTGTTAAGAATAAAGTAGTTGTTCTAACATATCCACCAGCAATCCACCCATGGGCACAAATCCAGAGCAAAACATGTCTCAAAAGGAAACAGCCACCCCAATGTTCACTGCAGCACTGTTTACAACAACAAAGATATAGAAGCTAAATAAATGTCCATCGACAGATGAATGGAAAAAGAAGATGTGGTATATCTATACAATGGAATATTACTCAGCCAAGAAAAAGAATGAAATATTATTATTTGCAGCAACATAAATGGACCTAGAAATTATCATACTAAAGGAAATGTCAGACAAAGAAATAAAAATATATGATGTCGCTTATATGCAGAATCTAAAAAAAAAAACCAACATGAACTAATTTACAAAACAGAAACAGATTCACTGACTTACAGAATACCCTTATGGTTGCCAGAGGGGAAGGGATAGATTGGAAGTTTGGGATTGACATGTACATACTGTTGTACTTAAAATAGATAACCAACAAGGACATATTGCGTAGCACAGGGAAATCAGCTTGATACTCTATAATAACCTAATGGGGGAAATAATTGGAAAAAATAGAAATGTGTGTATGTGTGTGTTTATATATATATACATGTATATTTATGTATATATCGGAGAAGGCAATGGCACCCCACTCCAGTACTCTTGCTTGGAAAGCCCCATGGATGGAGGAGCCTGGTAGGCTGCAGTCCATGGGGTCGCTAAGAGTTGGCCTAACTGAGCGACTTCACTTTCGCTTTTCACTTTCATGCATTGGTGAAGGAAATGGCAACCCACTCCAGTGTTCTTGCCTGGAAAATCCCAGAGACAGAGGAGCCTAGTGGGCTGCCGTCTATGGGGTCGCACAGAATTGGACATGACTGAAGTGACTTAGCAGTAGCATGTATATATACATGTGTGTGCTTTGTATGCTTAGTTGCTCAGTCATGTCTGACTCTCTACAATCCCATGGAATATATAGCCCACCAGGCTCCTCTGTGGGATTCTCCAGGCAAGAATACAGAAATGGGTTGCCATCCCCTCCTCCAGGGGATTTTCCCAACCCAGGGATCAAACCCAGGTTATTACAGGCAGATTCTTTACTATCTGAGCCACCAGAGAAACCCATATATATATATATATAT
>SJYA01002715.1:149598-190973 GCA_006410615.1 Neotragus moschatus
GTTAGCCATCCGTATGTCTTTTTTGGAGAAATGTCTATTTAGTTCTTTGGCCCATTTTTTGATTGGGTCGTTTATTTTTCTGGAATTGAGCTACATAAGTTGGTTGTATATTTTTGAGATTAGTTGTTTGTCAGTTGCTTCATTTGCTATTATTTTCTCCCATTCTGAAGGCTGTCTTTTCACCTTGCTTATAGTTTCTAAAAGAAGACATTAAAAAAAAAAGAAGAAGAATAAAGTAGCTCTTGGTTTCCCAATTTTACTATTGTCACCAAATTGTAGGTTCAACATTACCATGACCTCTTTTCCAAAATGGCAATGCAGGTTTAGGACTAGCAGTCTCTGCGTGGCCTTCTGACTGGAGACAGGATTAACCTGGACAGCCCAGAAGGGTCCTGCATAATTGGCACTACTCAGAGCACAGCAGACTGTTTGCTGGGCTCCCCTTCGGATCAGCAATCATGAAAGAACACTATTCCCCCCCGAACCTACCAAAACTAAAGCCAAGGTTCTTTTCTCCTTGAAGTTCCCTAGTACAGAACATTGGAAATTCTTTTTTACCCTGAAAATTATTTTTTACCCTGAAAAACCTTACATATTCATGTAAGTCAAGTTAACTGGAAACAAAGCATCCATTGCAAGATTTCTGAATAATGCCTTACTACCAAAAAAAAAAAAAAAAAAAAAAAAAAACCCTAGTTTTAGGCACTGAAAAAAATGAAAATGCTTCACACCTTCATTCATTCAGATGAATCTGCATATTCAGAGGAGTCTCCCACGTTCGGGAGGGAGACGCACAACGTGGACAAACCCAGAAACAAACCCAGAGTCAAACAACAGCGATGTTACCTGAGCATAATTCACTAATAGGAAGCTGATGCTGGAAACAAACAAAAATGTAGGCTACAAAGTGAATGCAGTCTTTCTTGGAAAAAGAGAAAGATGATTTCTCAGGAAGTATTTGTGAAGCTTCCCACGGGGAGGAAGCCAGCATACTGCACCCACAAATTGGCTCCACTGTAACTCTGCTATAAAGCAACACCGAAACCATCATACACCCCAACTGCATAGTCTGAAGAGCTTGGGAATGGGGAAAGTTGAAGAAGGAACCAAAAATTAAAGAAACCAGTCCTGCACTCCCCATGTTCCTCAGGTCCAATATTCTGCACAATAACCGTGTGGTATTTAGGAGAAAGCAGACCTATCACCTTACTATAGGCTTAAGATTTTTACACATGCAAAGCAAAGGGCACAGCTTAATATCACCTTGCAAAACAACTCACAAACAGCCTTTTCAGTGGCCCTCCCAGCCTCTCTCTTCAAGAAAAAGCTTCTGCCTCCCCGAGACCTAATATTAGGAGTCAATAATTCATTTTGGCTAACTGCCTCTTTACGGAAATGCAAGATCACTATCCTCATAGCCGAAGAATTATACGCCAGCTCCCTCTAATAGCAGTGAGATTCTCTATTTTCATCTGAAATCAGGAAATAAATATCTTTCCAGTTTAACATTATCCCAGATCCTGTATCACAAAGCAGTGTAATTGGCATCCTGGCTTCAGCAATACCGTGCTCAGGGAAAGAAGACATCCATCTTTTCAGTGTACTTTTGTAGCCCATTTGAAAGTGGAGAACTGAGCTGAAGAGGCACTTAAGGAGAAATCTGAGAAGGGATGGAACTTGTTGCCATGATTATGCTGTCTTTCCAAGCTGCAGACTGGCCAAATGGAATCTTTGAAGAACTGAGGCCCCAATGGACACACACAAGGTAATCTGTAACTCTCAGGATACTAAGGCATACTGGTACCATGTAGAGGTATATAGTCCTGAATTCCTACTGGCTTATTTTCCCCAATAAAATTGAAGATAATCTAACAAATAACTTAAAATATTAGGCTTGTATTAAATTTCATTAACAAATGTATTTTTTAAAAAGAAATCACCAAAATGTTACATGAGTCCTGTCTCTCCCCTCTTTAAGTTAGCTATTCCACTAGAAACCATAGCAATTTTTTAATGGCAGGTGGTAGAGTGGGTGGCTTAAGAACATGGGCTCTGGGATTTCCCTGGTAGTCCAGCAGTTAAGACTTTGTCTTCTAGTGCAGGGGGTGTGGGTTCAATCCCTGGTCAAGTAGTTAAGATCCCACTTGCCTCATGGCCAAAAATCCAGAACATAAAGAACAGAAGCAATATTGTAACAGATTTAATAAAGACTTTAAACCACATCAAAAAAATTTTAAATAATAAATAAAGACCATGGGCTCAAGAGTTATAATGCATAGGTTCAAATATGCCCAACAAAACTTTATGGACTAACAGAAGTGTTCTATATCTGTGTTATCAAAGACAGTGGCCACTAGCCAGATGCAAGTATTGGGCAGGTTCAAATCTGCCCAACAAAATTTTATGGAATAACAGAAATGTTCTATATCTGTGTTATCAAAGATGGTAGCCACCAGCCCCATGTTGGTATCAGGCATTTGAAATGTGGTGCAGGGATCTGAAAAGCTGATTTTTAAATAGTTAATTCTAACTAAATTAACACAGGTTCAGGTGTCTAGTGGCTACCATACTGGACAGCACCATCCTATACCCTTTACTCACTGGTTTCTGGTCGTGCAACATTTATGTATGTTAGTTTCCTCACCCTTAAAAGTAACACCTCACAGAGCTGTTAAGAGGACCAGTCAGTTCAGTTCAGTCACTTAGTCGTGTCCAACTCTTTGTGACCCCATGAATTGTAGCATGCCAGGACTCCCTGTCCATCACCATCTCCTGGAGTTCACTCAGACTCACATCCATCGAGTCAGTGATGCCATCCAGCCATCTCATCCTCTGTCATCCCCTTCTCCTCCTGCCCCCAATTCCCTCCCAGCATCAGAGTCTTTTCCAATGAGTCAGCTCTTCGCATGAGGTGGCCAAAGTACTGGAGTTTCGGCTTTAGCATCATTCCTTCCAAAGGACACCCAGGACTGATCTCCTTTACAATGGACTGGTTGGATCTCCTTGCAGTCCAAGGACTGGCAAGGTAAACCATGAAAAGGTCTTGGCTCAGTACCAGAGACTTGGGATATTCTTCTGCAATCTCTTTTCACTCTTCCATCTCCTGTGTTCACACAACAGTCACCTTTGTCAGACTCTCAATGTTAACACAATATCAAAAAAAAAAAACAAAAAACCCAATCCTCTAAACATCTTACTCCTTCTAGGGAGCTCAATCCCCAACCCTCCCAAGACAATAAATCAATCTCTCTAAAATACAACTCTTTGCAGATTCTTCTTCTGTTATCAAAATCTCATATAGATTCCTANAACACAATATCAAAAAAAAAAAACAAAAAACCCAATCCTCTAAACATCTTACTCCTTCTAGGGAGCTCAATCCCCAACCCTCCCAAGACAATAAATCAATCTCTCTAAAATACAACTCTTTGCAGATTCTTCTTCTGTTATCAAAATCTCATATAGATTCCTATGATCTTCAACAGAGTATACAGTCTGGCTTTTAAGCATCTTTCTAGTCTGACCCCAAGCTGATGTTTCACACCACCTGCCACTGCTCCTTAGACACAGCCTACAGGGTCGATCAGATCTTCCTTCTCAGACTGAAACTGAGCAGGACTCTATGGTCCTTCCCTCTCATCTCCAATCATGTCCTCCACCTGCCTTTTGTCTGTAGAAAAACTTTATTTGAATAAATAAATTTGCTCAGAGATGTGAGAAAACATCGAAGCAAAGGAAAATGGTCCAACAGGACAAAACAGTAATACATTAGCCATCAAGCAAATCAAGGACCTTTAGTTCCTCCTCAAGGGGAACAGATAATATTCTGAGCCACATCCTGTAAGCTGTCTTATAATTACTGAAATTCCCACCAGGTAGAGAAGTTAACTGTATGACGACCAGACTGTAGCCATGACACAAACTGCCGCAACTCCAAGAACTGGCCTCAAAGAAATGGGAACAAACTGACCCTGGAACTGAAGATTAGCTGTACTTCAAATAATCAAGATGACTGATCAGACCACCGACGACCAATTTCAAGATGACTGTCAGAGCTGACTGTGCTCTTTCTACACATAGCCCCCTTTCTCCACCTGTGATAGCTCCTGCCCACTCATTATCAGTGGGGGGAGTTGACCTTTGGACAGAAGTCCACCCTCCCTGTCCCCACCCCCTCAAATTCCCACTCCCAGTTGCCAGTCCCAGAAATAAAACAAACTTTTCTTTTGATCAACCTTGCCTCTTTATTGGCTTTAGAGCAGAAAACAGCTAGGTTGCAGTTTCTAAACATAATCATGGACCTTTTTACCCAACATCCTGTTGACAATATGCCCATCTAAAATGCTGGTTTTACTACTAAGTCGCTTCAGTCGTGTCCGACTCTGTGCGACCCCATAGACGGCAGCCCACCAGGCTCCCCCGTCCCTGGGATTCTCCAGGCAAGAACACTAGAGTGGGTTGCCATTTCCTTCTCCAGTTGTCCTTTAAGATTGGAGGAAGTTACAGTTCTGCTGGTTTTATTCTCCCTTATTTCATGATATTCATTCTTTGAGCTCTATCCCAAGACACATCATTCAAGAAGCCAAAACCTGTGAGCTCCTTATGAGAAAAATGAGACATGAACAATCACATGTACTTTGTCAGTACTTCATTTCTCATGTCTGCTTTGCTCTTTTTTGGTCTCTCCATTTTTCTTAACACTGAACAGTATTCTTTATAAAGTTGTAACATGATTTCAAGAGCAGAAGTAAGGAACATTATTGATAAACTTCAGGGTGTTAAGATATCACTTTTAAGGATGGCCAGTGCAGGCTGTTTTAAACACAAGTATTTTTTTTTTAAAGCTTAAGCTTCCAGTGTCATCAATTTTGTTCCATGTCAGGATTACAGTCAGGGCCATGAAGCTTTTTGATTTTCCAAGGGTGGCTTACTGTAGCCTGAATTCCACCATCCAGGAGCCATGCTTCTTGAACTTGAGTGGGCTTCCCCGCAGGAGAGCGTGTTACACAGCCCACTGTCCCCAACCCAGCCTGTGAGTCAGGGGTCTCGGGTAGGGCCTGTCATGAGTACTTTTCTTGATAGCTCTCCAATAATGCAAGCTCCTCAAAGATAAGGAGTTATGCCTCTGTGTCCCCCTAACAGTGCCAATCACAATATGTATATCAGTTAAGAGGTTAATCACATACATGATCAAGAAATATGGTTAAGCATGGACACAGATGCTATTCAACTAGAAATCACTGTCATTTAAACCACTAAAGGTATTTGAAATGCCTACCTCAAAATAACTTCCCAGTTTGAACAAACAACTGTGGAAAGAAAGTTGGGGCAAATATTTATCCACGATTAAACCAACGTATGAGGCTTCCCAAGTGCCACAGTGGTGAAGAATCTGCCTGCCAATTCAGGGGACACAAGAGACGCAGGTTCAATCCCTGGGTCAGGAAGATCCCCTGGAGTGGGAAATGGTAACCCACTCTAGTATTCTTGCCTTGAAAATACCACGGACAGAAGGGCCTTGCAGGCTTACAGTCCATGGGGTCCCAAAGTGTCTGACATGGCTGAGCACACACCCATAAGACAAGGTATGCTTGAAATAAAGTCCTCAGTAAGTCCCTGTTGTCCTCTGAATCCTCCTAGAGAAACATCCCAAGGATGATTTCAAATTGTCCTTCCGTTGCTTTCAGTATTGTTTTGTTTACAGACTAAACTGCCTTTTCGCCTGTCCCTGAACTACACCTTCCCTTCCACTCATGACTTTCCTAACTTGCCTACCCTGGACTCCCCCACTGTTCTCACAGTCAGCCCCACCACTAGAGAACTTTCTCAAACTTTTTCAGTCATCTCATGAAGATTCATCCTCAAAGTATCTGTAAAACCCCGTCCCCATTTATTTTCTCCCTGTTCAATGAGCAGACCCTGTCACACCTCCCTTAGGTAACAGATAGTTGAAAAAAGCCACAGATGAACATAATCAGAGAGAAAATGTCTTGAAAGCCCTCTAGGGTCAGAGCTTTACTCTTGTTTTCTGGCACAGAAGAAAGATCTTTGATCTCCAGGAAAGTGCTCTACAAAATAACACTCCAGAAAGCTTTCTGTAATTTGTCTTCTCTTTACAGTCAATCCTAAAAGAAATCAACCCTGAATATTCACTGGAAGGACTGATGCTGAAGCTGAAGCTCCAGTACTTTGGCCACCTGATACAAAGAGCCAACTCACTGGAAAAGACTCTGACGCTGGGAAAGATTGAAGGCAGAAGGAGAAGCAGATGACATAGGATGAGATGGTTAGACAGTATCACTGACTCTGTGGACAAGAATCTGAGCAAACTCCCGGAGACAGTGAAGAACAGGGAAGCCTGGCATGCTGCAGTTCATGGGGTTGCAAAGAGTCGGACGCTACTTAGCAACTGAACACCACCACCACCCCTCTCTTTAATGCTCCAGTGTTGTGGTTCTCAAACTCTGGTGTGCATTAGAACCATCAGGAGTACTTGATGAAAGGCTGTTTTCTGGGTTTGCTGCTAAGGGATCAAAGTCCATGTGTCTGAGGCTAACCCAGGAACCTGCATTTTAATAAATACCCAATTCCTTCTCTTACAAGGTCAAGATCACACTGACCCACACTGCAGATGCCTCTACTTTCTAAGTTGGTCTTCTGTCCCCTCCCTGTATACCAAGAGAACCAGAAAAACTCACCACAGAAGAGACTTATATACTCTGGAAAAAACAAACTCTTCCCAACGAGGTTAATTTGATGGACAAGTTGGGGCAGAACAAGGTCATTAGGCAAAAAAAGATAGATTAAAAGGCTTACAGTAACCAGAGGTCAAACAGCAAATTACAAGTCCCAAGAGATGACCTGGGCAATTCAGTGCAGGCAGAAGGGCAAACACTTTTTAACTGCTATTATAAAATCTTACCACATGTAGGGAGTGTCCGAAGGTGGCTTTGATCCCTGCATCAGAAGATCCCCTGGAGGAGGAAAGGGCAACCCCCTCCAGTATTCTTGCCTGGGAAATCCTATGGACAGAGGAGCCTGGGGTCTACAGTCCATGGGGTCACAAAGAGTCAGACACAACTGAGCGACTAAACAACAGTGGGGTATATCAAAGGGGCACAGAAATCAACTGCAAGAGCTCCCAGTGGTCAAAGCCCAAACAATCTGAGTAACAAAATAAATAAATACTTGGATTATAACCCCAAGTATAAAATAAATACCTAGGAGTCCATAGTGATATCAATGTTTGATTGATTGATTAAATAAATAGGGGAGAAGAGAAAACTCATGTGCAGAAGAAGTTCAAATGATTTGTGGAAACATTCCAGTCTAAAGGAAGAAAAGCCTAACTTTCCATTCCTCAAGTGTGGGCCACCAATGGAGACTTTTTCCCAAAGGAACTGGGAAAGAGGTGGGGGGGTTAACTTTACAGTGAAGTTACCTGACAAACATAACCTCAACCAGGTAGATGCTACTCACCCTTGATTTGGTGTGATGAGAGCTGGGCTTTACCTCTGTGTTATACCTCCCCAAGACCCACAAGACCAGTCTAATCATAAGAAAAATATCAGGCACATCTCAGTTGAGGAGCATTCTACAAAATTCCTGACCAGTACTTCCCAAAACATCGAAGAAAGTCTAGCCAACTGTCACAGACAAGAGGAGCCTACAGAGATATAACAACTAAGTGTAGGGTGGGATCCTGGGACAGCAAAAAAAAAAAAAAAAAAAATAGATGAAGACTGAGGAAATACAAATAAAAAAAGGAATTTAGTTAAGAATACTTACAAAATTTGCTTGATTGTGACACCATATTAATTTAAGAGGTTAAAGCTTGTATGGGGTGGTGGGGCAGTGGGAGCTTCCCTGGTGGTCCAGTGTTTGAGACTTTGCCTTCCAACGCAAGGGTTGCAGCTTTGATCCCTAGTTGGGGAGTTATGATCCCACACAACTCATGGACAAAAATCCCAAAATATAAAACAGAAACAATATTATAACAAATTCAATAAAGACTTTAAAAATGGTCCACATCCCAAAAAAATTCTTTAAAAAAAACCTACAAAAACTGGTTTAGGGTATATGGAAAGTGTTTCTACTTCCTGCATGGTTTATCTGTAAATCTAAATCTATGCTAAAATTAAGTTTATCTGAAAAAAAATAATTAAGGACAAAAAATATAGCACCACTTTTCCAAATTTAAACTCACAAGAGGATCTGATTTGGGAGAGATTTCCTTTCCCTGCATGTATTACACACTGTAATTCTCATTTTGTCTGAAAGGTGCAAAAGACAGATTTTTTTAAATTAGCCCCACATAAATAATTCAGTTTGTGATTAGTGCCAAAATAGAATAAAGTTGGTGTGGATTATCAAATTACTCTGAGAAAAATTCTGAGTAAAAAAAACTACACTTGGGATCAAGGAAACACTGTTGACCAAATCCTAGATGTAACTCAGGCATCAACAGCATAACTGACCATGTCTACTTGGCTTGACTTTTGTACAAACACAAACAGTGGTAGTACCACCCCTTGTTCGAAAATTGATCCTCCTCCTCAGAGAGGAAAATTCTCAGGAAAGAATACATCCAGCTTCAAACCTCCACAGCCTACTGTCTTCTCGACACTCCCTTGTCTATAGATTTCTCTGCAGATCTCTGGCCAGGGGTAGATAACACACTACACTAAGGAAATCTGTGCTGTTGTTGTTTAGTTGCTAAGTCATGTCCAGCTCTTTTACAACCCCATGGACTGTACCCCACCAGGCTTCTTTGTCCATTGGATTTCCCAGGCAAGAAGAGTGGGGAGAGTTGCCATGACCTCCTGCAGGGGATCTTCCCTACCCACGGATCAAAATGCATTTCCTGCATTGCAGGTAGATTCTTTACCACTGAGCCACCAGGAAATCTGTGACCTAGCCCATCTCCTCCAACCACACTGAATTTCCCTCTGTTGCATAATTAGGCTAAATTCTCATAACATACTCTTCTGATCTTTGCTACCACTTAATAAAATCGTAACAAAATATTTGTGTACTTCCTCAATGAATATTCATCTGCCACATTAAACTGAGAGCCTTGTGAGGACCACTTCTATTTTGTTCGCTGCTATATGCCTAGGATTCTATGTATCCAAGTCCTGGTAAATAGTAAGGACTCAATAAATATTTGTGGAATGAATGAAAGGATTTATCAATCACAGGTTAGTAGAGTTTAGCTCGCTGCAGATGACCCCAAACNAACAAAATATTTGTGTACTTCCTCAATGAATATTCACCTGCCACATTAAACTGAGAGCCTTGTGAGGACCACTTCTGTTTTGTTCGCTGCTATATGCCTAGGATTCTATGTATCCAAGTCCTGGTAAATAGTAAGGACTCAATAAATATTTGTGGAATGAATGAAAGGATTTATCAATCACAGGTTAGTAGAGTTTAGCTCGCTGCAGATGACCCCAAACAACTTCAAAGCCAGGCACAGTTCATTTACAGATCTGCCTTGAGAAACATCACAATCTTGCTTTTGGCTCATTAGCTGTATTTGTGCAAAGTCAGTGTTATAGGCTCAAACAACTCAGTCATGGAAGATAGGGGTGATTAGCATTATGTTCATGTTCAAAGTGTCAGAGAAAAAATATAGAAAGCAGAAAGCTGTCTACGAGCTTCCAATTGTGTGATCGATTTCTATTTAACAACCTTACTTGTTCAGAGGCTAATTTCTCCTGGGTCCAGGCTCGCTTTTTTCAGACTATGCTGCTGCTGCAAGTTTTAGCTAATTCACATAGCTGTTTAAACAATGATCTTATGTTTTAAATATCTACCCTCCCAAGTAACACTCCATCAAGCCTAGAATATTTAGAATTTGTAGAAAACTTAGATTCAGCATGTTGTCATGGAAAGAGTACACACAACCTTATCTCTGAAGGCCTAATTCTACTCTTGGCTCATCTACTAGCCATTCCTCAGCAGATGTTCACTGTATACCTTTTTTTAAAATATATATATTTATTTGGTTGCACCAGGTCTTAGTTGGCAACATGGGGGATCCAATTCCTTTACCAGGGATAAAATCTGGGCCCCGTGTATTGGGAGCACAGTCTTATCCACTGGACCACGAAGGACATCCCCACTGAATACCCTTAAAAGACACAGTGCAATTAAAGCCAAAATCACTGAACCAATCTCAACCTTCTCTCTCAATTTAGATGAAAAGATTAGATCAAGTGTAGAATGAAGACTTGCTTGGTGGTCCAGTGGTTAACGCTCAGCATTTCCATTGCAGGGGACTCGGGCTTGATCCACAGTCGGGGAACTAAGTTATCTCATGTACCGAAACACAGTCAAAAAAAAAAAAAAAAAGAATAAGCTTATGCAAACACCATTCTGCCTACTCAAAATTCCATGAAATAACCTAAAAGTTTCTGAAAAATGAAATAAACCTGCATCACTGTTTGTTGTTTGAGTACTATTTGCCAGATGAAAAATTCTGCATTTAAAGTGTTGGTGGGCCAGAAACACTAGGACTTCTCAAATATAGAAAGCGTACTGGTACAAATCTAAGGAGATACAAAGCCAGAGTGGGGAGAAACAGACAACAATGTGTCGTGAAGACAACTGACAAGGAAATACATGTGGTTCAGAAGTCTAAATCCAAGGGTAATTAATATACAGAACACGGGTGAGAAATGAATCAGAGTGGTAAACAGATACTGTCATATTTTACTCTGTATACTTGGAAAAGACTCTGATGCTGGGAGGGATTGGGGGCAGGAGGAGAAGGCGACGACAGAGGATGAGATGGCTGGATGGCATCACTGACTCGATGGGCATGAGTCTGAGTGAACTCCGGGAGTTGGTGTTGGACAGGGAGGCCTGGCGTGCTGCAATTCATGGGGTCGCAAAAAGTCGGACACGACTGAGCGACTGAACTGAACTGGATTACACGTAGAATATATTTGAGTTATTTTTGCCTGTAAACAACACTGAGATGAACATATTAATAGAATTGAAGGATGACTCATCCCAACTCTTTCTTTTCTACTAAAGGTAGAGTCATAAGAAAAGCAGAAGCGAATTTCCCAGCACTCTTCATCTCATCACCCAGAAAAGAAGCAGCAGATGTAGTGACGGGATGCAGGAAGGTTATACATTGCCACATTTTATAACCAGAATAAGAGACTCCATGTCTCAGATTCAACACACATCTCTGTTGCTTCTTTGAAAGAGCCCCTTTACAATCTGGGCAGACTATGCAGACTTCTCTCTCTTGCTCTGAGTTTAATTAACATCAGCAACAGAAGACGCTCGAGAGTCCCTTGGACAGCAAGGAGATCAAACTGGTCCCTCTGAAAGGAAATTAACCCTGAGATGATGGCACCCCACTCCAGTACTCTTGCCTGGAAAATCCTATGGATGGAGGAGCCTGGTGGGCTGCAGTCCATGGAGTCGCTAAGAGTCGGACATGACTGAGCAACTTCACTTTCACTTTTCACTTTCATGCATTGGAGAAGGAAATGGCAACCCACTCCAGTGTTCTTGCTTGGAGAATCCCAGGGACAGGGGACCCACCTGGTAGGCTGCCGTCTGTGGGGTCACACAGAGTCGGACACAGCTGAAGTGACTTAGCAGCAGCAGCAGCATTCATATGGAAGGACTAATGGTGAAGCTGAAGCTCCAATACTTTGGCCACCTAATGCAAGAGAGCCAAATCATTGGAAAAGACCCTGATGCTGGGGAAGATTGAGGGCACGAGGAGAAGGGGAGCGACATAGGATGAGATGGTTGAATGGCATCATTGACTCAATGGACTTGAGTCTGAGCAAACTCCAGGAGATTAGTGAAGGACAGGGAAGACTGGTGTGTTGCAGTCCCTAGGGTCACAAAGGGTTGGACACAACTTAGCAAATTAACTTCAACAAAAGGGTTTATGGGACTTTTCCCTAGCAGAGAGTCGGTATGAGGCAAAGAAGTAAAACATTTCTTGGTCTTCCTCCACTTGAGAACATGGCTTTCCAAAGGCTGGCTACCCTTAGCTCAGGCAAGCCTCATTTCAATTAACCTCTCTGATTATAGATCATTCTTCTCTGTGGCTCCCACATAGCCTAAAAGAGGCACACCAGAGCAAGAAAACTCGCATGCATAGGGTTAGAAATATGAAAATCACAGAGAGGGCAGGTGGCAGAGTAACGACCCCCAGTATGGATTTACTCACTCAATAACAAAAGGTCACTTTTCCTAATCTAAGTGCCCCACAGTGTCCCATCCACTACTGAGCCATTTCAAATTCATCCCCTAAAATAAACCAGAGCAAGGATGAACGTAAACTGCCATCTGAATGCCTTTAGTCTTTTGTTAAAGAGTAAGAAAATCAAGAGTTAAGGCTGGGGACATTGTTACCTTGTCCCTTTTAGTGAATGCCTTCCACATCATGGCTGTGGCTGTATTTCAACAATGTGGTGAGTCTCCTGGGAAATCAAAGATAAAATACAGGACTTCAAATATAAAATATGTCTCCATGCTAGAGTGATTGACCAGGGAGGCAGGCAGGAAATGATGTTGGGACATTTGTGTCTCAAAGGCAGGATGGTGCAAGTTGAAAATCAAGGAAGGTAAAGAAAAGGGCTGGAAAGGGGCAGAGAGAAAGGAGCTTACTGCAACTTCACCAGCTGGCTATTGGGGAAGGGGAGACACAAAGTACCCTCCCCCCCCAAAAAAAAAACCTTTTTAATGATGCTGCAAACTCAGAGCAGCGAGGCAGTTAACAAAAAGATGAGGTCTCTGACTCGTCATTCCTGAGTAAGACAGTCCCTTTACCAGTAAGACTTAGGATCTATTTTATTCTACCTTAAATTGACCATATAAATGTGCTTCTCCATAGAAGTATCTCGTCTGTGCTCACTTCCTCCAAATCAATCCACAATTCTAAGCCCAGAGATCCTGCTTCCCACAAAGCAACTACCAAAGACTCTGGCTCACAATTCGTATATGTATATTGCATAGACAGAGTTGCATATATACATGCCTATGCAACAAGATTATGATCATTGGTCCCCTGTTCTTTTCCTCTCAGTACGCCCAACCTTCCTGGGCAAAGGTAAGGGGAAAAGCACTACAGGGCAATCTTCTGAGATTGCTCTGAACCCCACTAACCTCCCCAAAGCACCAGAAGAAACCTTTTCTCACTCTGCATTTCTTTAATAGCAACAACGGTCAATAAATAGAAGAGGAAGACACAGACAGTTTTGTAATTTATTACCTTGCTGGCTCTAATCGAGTTAGCAAGTAGAGGAAGAAGTTAGTTGTATCAAGCAGTTTAAACACACAATGTTTTTTGTTTATAACTCCCATGACTTCCTGCAAGAACTCATTCATGGTTTAGCCTTACATCAGCCCTCCATAACAGCAAGTCTGGAACCTGCAAATACCAAGAGCCAACCCAAAGATGCCATCATATAAGAGATGTGAGCATCCTCAGAATTTGGTATCCACTGGGGTCTTGGAACCAATTCCTTGTGGATAACAAGGGAAAACTGCACTTATTCCATCCCAGACGATTCCCACAAAGTGGAGCCAATTCAACCACACTTAGCTTCTTCTGTCATTTTGATTTCTTCTATAAGTCATCATCATTTTTTTTTTTTGAGTGAGTGAAGTTGCTCAGTTGTGTCTGACTCTTTGCGACTCCATAGACTGTAGCCCACCAGGCTCCTCAGTCCATGGAATTTTCCAGGCAAGAGTACTGGAGTGGGCTGCCATTTCCTTCTCCATTTTTTTTTTNCTTCTATAAGTCATCATTTTTTTTTTTTGAGTGAGTGAAGTTGCTCAGTTGTGTCTGACTCTTTGCGACTCCATAGACTGTAGCCCACCAGGCTCCTCAGTCCATGGAATTTTCCAGGCAAGAGTACTGGAGTGGGCTGCCATTTCCTTCTCCATTTTTTTTTTCAATAGAAGGATAATGACAATATTGTGTTGGTTTCTGCCACACATCAAAACACAGATCAGCATAGGCATACCTGTGTGCCCTTCCTCTGGAGCCTCCCCACTGCCCCATCCCACCGCTCTAGGTCATCGTTTTACTTATTGTAACATCATCATCATAAGTTGGGGCTCCTGCCGACAGGGCAGCCAGCAGTGGAACACTGCCCCAGGGCACCCATGACAAAAACCTCTGACTCTGCTTTGTCGCGTTCCTGCTATTCCCTTGTCCCTCTCACTCTCCAACCTTGTGGCTGGTTCTGTGGTTCTGAGTATGATCTTGCCTTGCCTTGCCCCTGGTTCTCTGCTCAGTGTGGCTGGTCCATCAGTGGCTGTTGGACTTACTAAGTCATGTTCATTTTTATTTCTACCATGTCACTTTGATTTTTTCCCTTCCAGGCATACATGATTCCCCCTCTAAGCAACATTTTCCATTAAGTCATAATAATATGTATTAAAATTACTGTACCTTTAGAATAACTAAAGTTTATTAAGCAGTTCCTTTGTGTCTGGCTCAATGCTAAATGGTTTATATTCCTTCCTGATGCTATTTAACCTTCATAGTCAAATAAGAGTCCCATTATTGTTGCCATTTGACACAAGAGAAAACTGAAGCTCATAACAATCAGTTTCCCGCCATTTGTCTGACTCCAAGAGCAGAAACACTAACCAACACTCAACAATCCATAGCAGTCACAGGATGAGAATTGTTTTGTCTTTTTCTGTTTCAACAAAAGCATTTCATCAAATATTTGTTATGAACTGCATATTTGAGTTCCCCCCAATGCTTATATTGAAACTCTAACCCTCAGTGATGCTGTATTTAGAGATGGACCCGAGAAGGTAAGCCAGTCATGAGGGTGGGGCTCTCATGATGGGATTGCTGCTGCTAAGTTGCATCAGTCGTGTCCGACTCTGTGCGACCCCATAGACGGCAGCCCACCAGGCTCCCCCATCCCTGGGATTCTCCAGGCAAGAATACTGCAATGGGTTGCCATTTCCTTCTCCAATGCATGAAAGTGAAAAGGGAAAGTGAAGTCGCTCAGTCATGTACGACTCTTAGCGACTCCATGGACTGCAGCCCACCAGGCTCCTCCATCCATAGGATTTTCCAGGCAAGAGTACTGGAGTGGGGAGCCATTGCCTTCTCCCATGATGGGATTAATGCCCCTTTAAGAAGAGACCAGAGATTGCTTCCTTCCTCTGTCTGCTCCTCCAGGTGAAGGCACAGCTAAAAATGGCCATCTTCCAACTAGGAAAAAGGTTCTCACCAGGAATCTAACATCAGCCCCTTGACCTTCATGTTCTCAGCCTCCAAAACATTGAGACATGACTCAATGTCTGCTGGTTAAGCACCCAGTTTATGTTATTTTTGTTGTTAAAGTAGTAAGAACTAAGGCAATATATATAGAAGGCGATTAAACTTTAATGTCCTTGGGACATAAATGTCCTTGTTCATATAAATATATACAAATCTGAAAATAATTTTTAAAAAACATATCCTGACTTCAAATTTTAAAATTTTAGTCACCATAGACTAAGATGTGCAGGAAAATTGTGGTATATAGGAGGACCTCAAGAATTATTCATTCATTTATGTATAACTTCAAACTGCAGTGGTTCATGTTCTACAATTTCTAGGGTTTGTACTATATATTTTTCCTTACCAACAGGCTTTATTTATGGGCACATACTACTTACTAGTTGGAGAAGGAAATGGCAACCCACTCCACTATTCTTGCCTGGAAAATCCCATGGATACAGGAGCCTGGCAGGCTACAGTCCATGGGGTCGCACAGACTCAGACACGACGGAGGCAACTTAGGACCACTTACTAGTATTCAGAGAACAGGTACAGGAAGGCTTCCAACCTACAAACACCAAAATCCTCCCCATTTTAACACCTAAAATGTTAATTTTAGGTGTTAATTTTGGCAGTTAATTCTTTGGGGCTAAGCTACATCCTTTTTCTAGATAGTCTTTTAAAATATAAATTTATTCACTGGGAAAAGTAGCACTAAGGCACTGACAGCTCAATGTGAGTAAATGTTCCAAATGTTTCCTGACAAAAGGAACCAGCAAAGGTAATTCTTTGGGAGGAGAGCCAGAGCCCTGAAATGGAAGAAGTTTCCCAAGGAGGATGCCTGATCCGTCAAGACAAACTCTTCCCCAATATGCTGGGCTGGATCAGTCCTGCATTCCTGCATCAAAAAAGCTCAGTCGTGCTGTGTAAGAAGTGTCATTTACTGAAAGAAAACTGGTCATAATCCTAGCCCCTGGGAACTATTTGGCCACACTGTAATAAATCCAAAAACTAAGCTGAAAGATTGTATGGAAAAATGCTGTGTGTGATCACTTTCAGCTGGCCAAGGGAGGGCCACAACTCTAATAAACTCAATTTGAAAGGAAGAAGCATCCAAGTATCCCTTGGGTTGAATCAAAGGGATGAGCTGCTTTTTCTTAATTGAAATTATACATCCTTTTTTATTCATGAAACCTCAGTAATAATTTAAATTGCCCAAGTCTTTAATCATGAAATTATTTGCCTTTCAGAATGGACAAGTAGACAGTTCTATTTGTCTACCACCTCTTTCAACCATCTAAGTTGAGTGGTACTCATTTAACCTAAATCTTCTACTGCCACATTTTACTAAATTACTTCTGACTGCAATGTTCAAAATATTAGATACCCAAAGGGCTCAGAAAATGAAATGTGTTCTTTCCTGTTCTAAAGCTAAAAATTCACCCACACCAATGGCAGATTCAGCTGCTGGAGAAGCCCCCTTCCTGGTTCATAAGACCATCTTCTCACTGTGTTCTCTCATGACTGAAGGGGCACGGGAGGCCTCTGGGATCTTTTATAAGGACATTAATCCCATTTGTTATGGCTCTGCCTTCATGACATAAAGACCTCCTGAAGGCCCACCTCCTAATCATATACTCAAGATAATGTTTGTAGAATAGAGTGGAATAGAAGTGGAATGCAATGCAGAGCAAGGCATGGAAGTCATGGAGTAGAGAGGAGTATAGTCCCAAGATACTTCTTAGAGCAGTATTACTCCCCAGATCTGAATATCTTTACCTAGGAAGTCATACTTGCACAAATAAGGAGTTGTATCACACAATCAGCAAACAAAAGTTAAGAAGTCTGATTGCATTAGACATGGAGAAATGATGTGACCAATGCATATGGAAAATAAACAAGAACAACATTGCTCTTGCCAGAGACAGTAGGCTATGGGCATGCATACGATAGCAAGCAATACAGTAGTCCCTTTGCCTTACTCAAGTAATTAGGCATTCAATCCCTTCACATTGAAAGCACTTCTCTGGGACTTCCTTGAGCTTCCAATGCAGGGAACATGACTTGAATCCCCACTCGGGGAACTAAGATCCCACATGTTGCATGGCACAGAAAAAAATAAAAATAAAACCAGAAAGCAAGCATTTCTCATGGACCCTCTTACTGTCTACACATATTTTCCAAGTACATACCACATAGCCCCCTCATGCATTCACCACCTTCCCCAAAGTCTATCAGCCAGTCACACAACCTATACAGAGAATCACTCATGCATTCTACAGTTATTGCGTTTGTAGGATGTTAAATGTCCCTTGTTATTGTGAGACAGCACTACTTAGAACACAGATTTGAATGACAGAGAAATGGATCTGAATTCTGCTCCAGCCCTTACTAGCTCAGTGTCCCTAATGCAATTTTGAATCTTTTTGTATCTCAGTTTTCCCATCTATCAAGTGAGATTGAAAACCACCTACCTCATGGACAAGCCACAATATGTATCACTGGGCATATTGCACAGCCCTCTTCATAGAGATATAGAGAGAACACACGAAAGATCAAGTACCTGACTCCAGGTTAGCTCTCCCAACTGTTAAATGATGGTATCGTTCCAGGATGAGTCAGCTGTGGACCTGCCCTCCAGGAGCTTACAGTCAAGAATGGGAAACGGTACATCAGTAGACAGAAAGTAAAGTACGTATGACAATTGTCGGTGTGGATACGTGATAACTGAACCTGGGAAGGAGGGAATTGTTCCAGCTCAGAAGGCCACTTCTTATTTACCATTGAAACATTTCTGAGGCATGAGGGATTCAGAGTAGCGACATACCAGCCTGGGGGCTGCCAAAATCCAAGGGGAAAAATTTAAGAGGCTGAAGTCAACCATTGCGAATCTCTATGTTCCATTCACGATGCAGATGCGTGAGCGCTCTTCATGTTCTGGTGTCCATCACACGGGGACACATGCGGCAGCCTGGTCTGAACATACTTTGGTTATAACTTAATTTATTCCTAGAGACTCACAGACACAGAAAACAAATTTATGGCTACCAAAAAGGGAAGGGGGATTAGGAGAGGGGTAAAGTAGGAGGTTGGGATGAACATGTACACATTACTATATACGNGTGTCCATCACACGGGGACACATGCGGCAGCCTGGTCTGAACATACTTTGGTTACAACTTAATTTATTCCTAGAGACTCACAGACACAGAAAACAAATTTATGGCTACCAAAAAGGGAAGGGGGATTAGGAGAGGGGTAAAGTAGGAGGTTGGGATGAACATGTACACATTACTATATACGAAATAGATAACCAACAAGGACCTACTATAAAGCACAGGGAATGCTACTGGTATGTTTTAATAACCTATAAGGGGAAAGAATCTGAAAAATAGATATAGATACATGTGTAAGCAAATTGCTGTGCTGTGTATGTAAAACTAACATGATATTGTCAGTCAACTGTTCCAACTGAAGGAAAAAAAGTCAAAGAAAAAAAAACTTATACAACAAAACTTACTTTATTCTTATTAAGGGCCCATCACATGCCTGACTTTGTATGTAAAACTCTCTGCCCATCAGAGTGAGGACTCTCCTAATGAAACTTTCCCTCAGTAGAGGGACCAGATAGATCAGGACGGTCAGCTTAGAAATGTAGCTGCCTAATCCCGCTTCGGGGTGACGATCTCAGCCCTTCTCGGAAGGAAGAGTTCTGAGGAGTGATAGCAGGACACATGGGAAAACTCAGAGTCCAAGCATGGCTTTAAACTCTAGTCCACGGAATTAGGCTCCTTTGACTCTTAATAGACTGGTTTAAGATTTATTTCAGCAGAAGATGGGAGGATATTGCCCTATTTGCATTCTCAATATGGAACTTCTTACGCATTACTAAAATATAAGTAAGAAGTCTAATTGCATGACAAAAATATTTCACACAGCAACTGCCCTCAATAATAATATGCTTACGGTTAGCCATTTCATTACCTGATAATTACCAGATCATTAGAGCAAATAATATATCCTTGTGGGATAAACTTATGGCAATGATTTCACAGAAAAGAATTTTAAAAGCTCCCTGAAAGTCACCAGTAGGCCAGGTGTAAAATTAGCACTCAGAGGAAATGAATATAAAATGTACTTTCAAAAAGTAAACATGAGTGCAATGACATGTATAGCTAAATCTGGGTCATGAAATCAGAAAAAAAAAAAAAAAATGGCTGGAAGCATCTGGTGCAACCTCCTCGTTTTACAAGTAAGGACAATGAGACCCGGATAGTCAAGGGAGCCCTACAGCTCAACAGAGAGAATGGAAGTAATGTCAGCACTGGAATGGATTCTTCATCCCTTATCACAAAGCTCTTCCTTTTTACTGTTGAATCTTCTCAATGCAATATAAGAGTTGATTTCAAAAACTTTATTAACTCAACTATTGAGGAATTGCAGAGAACCGGTTAGATTCTCGAACTAAAGCTGCATTTGGACCAAAAACTAATTTTTCTTTTTTTTTGGCCACACCACCCAGCACACGGAACTTCTCCAAGCAGGGACTGAACCTGTGCTCTCCCTGCAGGGGAAGTGCAGGATCATAACCTCTGGACCCCTGGGAAAGTCTCTGAAATAATTTTTCTGACTCACAATTTTATATCCTGTCTGGTCTGTGTTCACCTGATTCTAAGCAGTGCGTCAGCCTAGAACACATTGCCAGCAGCTCCATGGGGCTCTCTCATCTTTCTGATGGCAATTTCAACATTCTTTCCTGCGGGATTTCCCCTGTGTCCACTGTGTCCAGCCACACTGGACACTGTGGGTCCAGTGGCTAAGATTCCCTACTCCCAATGCAGGTGGCCCAGGTTTGATCCCTGGTCAGGGAACTAGATCCCACAGCTAAAGATCTTATAGGCTGCTATGAAGATCAAAGACCCAGCACAGCCAAATAAACAAATTTTTTAAAAATTAAAAACACCCCTTCCTCAAACAGGCCTTTCCTACACTCCAAGTCATGCAAGCTTCCCTAACTTCCTGGAGCTCTGACTCCCTGGTGAAATACCATGACTGTAATTATTCATTTAGTATTTTTTTTCCCCCACTAGACACTGGTCCTCAAACTCAACCATCCCTCCGAATACCCTGGAGAGCTTGCTCAAATACACGTTGCTGGACTCCACCTCCTCTAAGTTCTGAATCCAGTATGGGCTGGGGCCTGAAAAACAAGGCACCACATGATGCTGATGGCCTGAAGACCCCTTTAAAAACCATGAAGCTATAGCTCGTTATCCCTTTCATGTTAAGCTTGTATATAGTGTTTGTTGGCATTTGCAGCTTTTTTCCAAAGTACTTGTTTTTATAGCTCTAGCCAACTACTTCACTTTCACTTTCCACTTTCATGCACTGGAGGAGGAAATGGCAACCCACTCCAGTGTTCTTGCCTGGAGAATCCCATAGATGGCAGCCCTGGTCTATGGGGTCGCACAGAGTCGGACACGACTGAAGCGACTTAGCATCAGAAGCAGCAGCCAACTACTTTGTCTCCCGTTTTGTATAAAGCCTTTGCTATACATACATACATACCATTAAGCTAGACTTTCAGACCCCATGAAAGGGCCAGGGTTGTCTCATTCACTGTATTCCTAGTGCCTGGCACATAGCAGGTTCACAGAAAAGAAGTGATAAGCAAACAATTTTCCTCTTTGGGGCAAAAACGTTATGACTCCATAAGTCTAGAATATAGTCTGAGCGGTAGCTTAGTCGGCTCTATAGGAACTTTAATATCACTGCAATTCTTCTGTAAATCTAAAATTATCCCAGAATAAAACATTATGTTTATACACACATTCACCAAGGATCAACAATAATTCTAGGGTGAATCAGGCAGGACCTTAAGACATAAGCTGGATATTTCCCTTTTCATTCAGTTTCTGATAGAAATTGATTAGGAACTGATGGCTTTTCCCAGGTTCTCTTCTTGCTGGAGAAAACAGGCTGCAGTCAAGTGCTGAATAATTAAACATTCAGGGTTGGCTGGCTTTGGGTAAATAGCTGTGTCATCCTTTATCTGTAAATGTGGCCGACTCCTCTGGTTTCCACCCCCCCCCCCCCCCAGGACCAAATAAAGAATGGATCTGCACCTAGATCAAGCTTTCTGTGTTTTAATGGAAGTATTCTGATCACCTGCAAATGACTTCCCCAGTGCCCTTTGAGAGTGTGCAGAGCCTGGCAAATGCAAAAGCTGAGACAGCAACCACCTGTTAGATGATGTATAGCAGCAGTGCCCAACATCTGGGATTTAATGGTAGATGTTCTGAGTGGAGCTGATGCAGTAATAATAAAGTGCACAATAAATGTAATGTGCTTGAATCATCCTGAAAGCATCCCAGTCCACAGTAAAATTGTCTTCCACGAAACCAGTCCCTGGTGCCAAAAAGGTTGAAGACCACTGATTTAAAGGCTCTAGGAAGGGCCCTTGGCTTCCAAATATCCCAACCCTAACCTGCCACAAAGGTGGGATTTCCTCCAGGAGAGAAACGATCCTTGGCTTTTCAGCCTTGCCTCTCCCCAAGACCTCCGGGAAAAAGCCATCATTGCAGCACTTCCAAACATGATTTATCATCCTGGCCTCAGTTAGAATTTATCAGACTCCTTTCTAGTATGACAGCCAGTGTTAGGAGCCATGACAAAGCTGTGTTTGGAAACGGCAACTGCAACCGGCAGCCTCAGGGCAGGGGACACCTATGGGAACTTGCTTGCTGGGGAAAAGGCCTGTAGAGGGTCCTGCAAAGGAGGAACCAGCTGCATGATGCGTATCTGATTTTGAGCCAGCCTGGGGACCCACCATGTACTTTCAGTGGATCTCCTCCACAGAAAAGATATGAGCCCTGCTCTCTTGGGCTTTGCTGGTAGCTCAAATGGTGAAAAATCTGCCTGCAATTCAGGAGACACAGGTGCAGTCCCTAGGTCAGGAAGATCCTCTGGAGGAGGGCATGGCAACCCACTCCAGTATCCTCACCTGGAGAATCCCAAGGACAGAAGAGCCTGGTGGGCTACAGTCCATAGGATCGCAAAGAGTTGGACACGACTGACTGACAAACACACTTTTGTTTTCACTTGCTCTCTTGGTCCTTTTCAGGCTACTTTAACAAAATACCAGAGATGGGGTAGTTCGGAAGTTACAGAAACTAGTTTCTCACAGTTCTGGAGGCTTGAAGTCTGAGGTCAGGTTGCTAGCACGATCAGGTCTTCTTTATTTTGAGGTTCTGCTTCCCCTTTCACAAATAACCTCTCTCTGTGTCTTCCCCTGGAAGAAAATGCTCCCCCATTTTTATATAAATGCACTAATCCCATTCATGAGGGTTCTACCTACCTGCGTGACCTAATTGTCCCTCAAAGGCTCCATCTCCAAATATTATCACCTTGAGGGTTAAGTTTCAGTATATGAATTGTGGGTAGACAGACATTTACACCATAGCATTAACCTTCAACTCAGACAGAAGGCGAAGCACAGAAATATTCTTAATTATAGTCAAAGAGGGCCTGACATTATGCTAGGCATAGTATCAACACATCCATGCCTTTACCATCGTGCGTATGGTCATGAAATCATCTTAACACCCCTGTGAGGCAGCTGTTAAACGGGAACTGAGAAACCAAGACTTACTGAAGTGATTTGGTCAAGCTCCTCCACAGGGTAAGAGGTGTAACTGAAATCTAAGCCTGGGGCAATAACCATGCACTGTGTTTTTCCCTTTGCTACTCTACCCTCCAGGAGGGGAAGCCAGCAAAGGAAAATGAGGAGCAATGTCTCAAATCGTGTGGCATAGCAGAGGCTGAGAAAAGAATGATTCGAGAGGCGAGATAAACAATGCGGAGAAGTCACCGAACAAGACAGAAAAGGGCCCCTAGATTTGGCCCCGTGGAGGCTGTTGAAGGCAAGTCCAGTTTTCTTGGCTGTTAACACTGAAGCCCAGCTGGAGGTGTTAAAAGAAAAGGTGGAGGTAAATCCAGGGTGTATGACTCTCAAGATGTTTGCAATCAAGTGAACAAGATGCAGAAGGTGGTGGCTAGAGGAGGCCTTGGCGTCAGGGGAAGGCTTATTTTTAAAACGCGTGACAGCTAGAGTTCATTCATAAGCTGCAGTCAACAAGCCAGTGACAGAGGAAAACGATGCAGAAGACGGAGGAGAGATGCAGGAGCAAATACCCCACCAGGGAAAGGGGCTGGAGCCTAACGCATTCAGGGAGAGGTCAGCCTTCCATAGAAGCGGGGACACTCCTTCCAGGGGAGCACAGTAAGACAAAGGGCGTGGGTAGGGATGCAGGTAGGTTTGAGGGCTGGGTAATAAATGGGACCATCAAGCCTTCGATGACTTTTTAAAAGTCATCTTTGTTCTGGTGTCCCGAGATGTGATGACTATATAGAGAGTAGAACCGCAAAACACAGAAAGGATTATTTTTCTATCTATGAAACACATTAAAACTCAAATGGCCCAAAGCGCTCCATTCACAGAAGAGGTCTAAAGGAGCTGATCTGCTCACAGCACCAAGAGTCTTAGTAACAGTGATGATGCTAGAAACCAGGGTATCAGGATATTACTCTTTTTGTAAAACAACAAGCTGTTCCACTCCCTGCCTTGGATTTTCATAGCTGAAAAGTTCTCTCAGTACATTGTAAAGAGATAACATATCAACTTATNTTGAGCCAGCCTGGGGACCCACCATGTACTTTCAGTGGATCTCCTCCACAGAAAAGATATGAGCCCTGCTCTCTTGGGCTTTGCTGGTAGCTCAAATGGTGAAAAATCTGCCTGCAATTCAGGAGACACAGGTGCAGTCCCTAGGTCAGGAAGATCCTCTGGAGGAGGGCATGGCAACCCACTCCAGTATCCTCACCTGGAGAATCCCAAGGACAGAAGAGCCTGGTGGGCTACAGTCCATAGGATCGCAAAGAGTTGGACACAACTGACTGACAAACACACTTTTGTTTTCACTTGCTCTCTTGGTCCTTTTCAGGCTACTTTAACAAAATACCAGAGATGGGGTAGTTCGGAAGTTACAGAAACTAGTTTCTCACAGTTCTGGAGGCTTGAAGTCTGAGGTCAGGTTGCTAGCACGATCAGGTCTTCTTTATTTTGAGGTTCTGCTTCCCCTTTCACAAATAACCTCTCTCTGTGTCTTCCCCTGGAAGAAAATGCTCCCCCATTTTTATATAAATGCACTAATCCCATTCATGAGGGTTCTACCTACCTGCGTGACCTAATTGTCCCTCAAAGGCTCCATCTCCAAATATTATCACCTTGAGGGTTAAGTTTCAGTATATGAATTGTGGGTAGACAGACATTTACACCATAGCATTAACCTTCAACTCAGACAGAAGGCGAAGCACAGAAATATTCTTAATTATAGTCAAAGAGGGCCTGACATTATACTAGGCATAGTATCAACACATCCATGCCTTTACCATCGTGCGTATGGTCATGAAATCATCTTAACACCCCTGTGAGGCAGCTGTTAAACGGGAACTGAGAAACCAAGACTTACTGAAGTGATTTGGTCAAGCTCCTCCACAGGGTAAGAGGTGTAACTGAAATCTAAGCCTGGGGCAATAACCATGCACTGTGTTTTTCCCTTTGCTACTCTACCCTCCAGGAGGGGAAGCCAGCAAAGGAAAATGAGGAGCAATGTCTCAAATCGTGTGGCATAGCAGAGGCTGAGAAAAGAATGATTCGAGAGGCGAGATAAACAATGCGGAGAAGTCACCGAACAAGACAGAAAAGGGCCCCTAGATTTGGCCCCGTGGAGGCTGTTGAAGGCAAGTCCAGTTTTCTTGGCTGTTAACACTGAAGCCCAGCTGGAGGTGTTAAAAGAAAAGGTGGAGGTAAATCCAGGGTGTATGACTCTCAAGATGTTTGCAATCAAGTGAACAAGATGCAGAAGGTGGTGGCTAGAGGAGGCCTTGGCGTCAGGGGAAGGCTTATTTTTAAAACGCGTGACAGCTAGAGTTCATTCATAAGCTGCAGTCAACAAGCCAGTGACAGAGGAAAACGATGCAGAAGACGGAGGAGAGATGCAGGAGCAAATACCCCACCAGGGAAAGGGGCTGGAGCCTAACGCATTCAGGGAGAGGTCAGCCTTCCATAGAAGCGGGGACACTCCTTCCAGGGGAGCACAGTAAGACAAAGGGCGTGGGTAGGGATGCAGGTAGGTTTGAGGGCTGGGTAATAAATGGGACCATCAAGCCTTCGATGACTTTTTAAAAGTCATCTTTGTTCTGGTGTCCCGAGATGTGATGACTATATAGAGAGTAGAACCGCAAAACACAGAAAGGATTATTTTTCTATCTATGAAACACATTAAAACTCAAATGGCCCAAAGCGCTCCATTCACAGAAGAGGTCTAAAGGAGCTGATCTGCTCACAGCACCAAGAGTCTTAGTAACAGTGATGATGCTAGAAACCAGGGTATCAGGATATTACTCTTTTTGTAAAACAACAAGCTGTTCCACTCCCTGCCTTGGATTTTCATAGCTGAAAAGTTCTCTCAGTACATTGTAAAGAGATAACATATCAACTTATAGTCCTCAATTCTTATCCCCACATTCCTGCTGGAGATCAAGTAATGGGGAATTAACCTCTGTACATGGGGCTTCCCTAGAGGCTCAAAGGTTAAAGGGTCTGCCTGCAAGGCGGGAGACCCGGGTTCAATCCCTGGGTCGGGAATATTCCCTGGAGAAGGAAATGGCAACCCACTCCAGTATTCTTGCCTGGAGAATTCCATGGAGAGAGGAGCCTGGTAGGTTACAGTCCACGGGGTCGCAAAGAGTCGGACACGACTGAACAAGTTCACTGAACCTCTGTACATAAATGCACCAAACTACGCAGCAATGATGGGAGAAGGTAGAGACACGAAAGAAAGCAATCTGCAGAAGATCTCAATTAAAGCTCCCAGTAAGGGTAACTAGTTGTTGGTGGAGCTGTCTGGATGAAAATATTGCCAACATGGATTTTTATCACACTCTCCCTACAGACTCCTTAATAGCGATGAATATTGGACTTGAGAAACAATATGGGCTGGAAATACAAGCCAATATAAAAAAAGGCAAAATTGGCCACCAGAGAAATGATCCTTTGATTTTTCTGAAAGCTGAAGCTATCTGCCCCCCAGTAACACAGCAGCCAGCGACTTCACTAGCTGAAGCTAAAGTGAGGGATTTGACCTATCCATACCCACTGCTTCTGGCAGGGCACCTGGCTTATAGAAGTGTTCAGAAAGTGTTTGCTATTGTGCTGAGTGAAAAAGAAAAAAAAAAAACAGTTTCAAAAGGTTCTGCACAGCATGGTTCCATTTATATAACATTCTCAAAATTATAGAGATGGAGAAGAGATGAGTGGTATCCAGGGCTTAGGGATGGGGGTGGGATGTATTATGAAAGTGCAGCCTGAGGGAGTTACTGGGTCAGGAGGGGAGTGCTCTGTACCTTGATTGTGGTGGTTACCCAAATCTCAACAGATGATAAAACTGCAGACATAACAATGCATACACACGCACACCAAGGCATGTAAAACCTGATGAAATGTGAATAAATCCTGAAGGTTCTACCCATGTCACTTCCTTGGTTTTGATGTTATGTTACAGTTATGTAATTTGTTATCATTGGAGTTGAAGGTACACAGGTCCTCAGTATGTTATTTTTTTTTTTCAACTTCCTGTGGGTCTATAGCTAGTTAGTGATGAAGAGTTTTAAAGAGTAACTGATTTTCATTCTCTACATATGTTGCCTGAATTCTTTTAACTGGAATCCTCATAAAAATTCCTTGACAGGTATTTTAAGCCAGCTCACTCAACACTTAAGGAAACTGAGAAATATTTCATAGTGGTTAATAGAAGAATCTCTGGAATCGAACAACCTGGATTCTGTCTAGCCCCCCAACCACTTATTAGCTATTTAACTCTGGGCAAGTGACTTACTCCTTCTGAGCCCTGGTTTCCTTGTCTAGAAAACAACGCCATTACATATTCAGCTCAAGGTGCAAAGCCAAGGATATGATAGTTCATCAGCAAATGTTAGAGGCTATGATTCACTTTGCTGCACTGCAGAAACACAACATTGTAAATCAGCTATACTCCAGCAAAACTTTTATAGAAGTCACCTGCATGGATGTAAAGAGCTGAAAAACAAATGTAGATCTAATTCCTAAGCCTGGAGCTTAATTACCATACAATACTGCTTCCTGCTTAAATGGCCAATGAAGAAATGAATGAATATGGCGGTTATCCAATATATTAAACCCTCTTCCCCCAAAACGTATGTATCTATTTGCCCTCTGTGAGTCACAAACGCCTCTGTATTCATTTCCTAGGGTTGTCACAACAAAGTATGACAGACTTGGTGGCTTCAAAAGTAAGGTGATTCTCTCCCAACTCTGGAGGCTAGAAGTCTGAAATCAAGGTGTTGGCAGGGTCATCCACCCTCCAAGACCCATGGGAGAATCCGTCCTTGACTGTTCTAGCTCTGGTGGCAGCCACCCGTCAGTGGGCCTCCTTAGCCGTCAGCTGCACCGCTCCAGTCTCTGCCTCGCTCACCTGCCATGCCCGTCTTCCTTCCATGCGTCTTCTGCTTTTCTCATAAGGACACCAGTCAGACTGGATTAAGGGCCCACCCGACTCCAGTATGGCCTTCTCCTAAGCTACATCAGTTACGTCAGTGAAGACCCTACTTCCAGGGACTTCCCTGGTGCTCCAGTGGCTAAGACTCCGCACTCCCAGTGCAACGGGCCCAGGCTGATCCCTGGTCAGGAAACTAACATACGTGTTGCCACAACTAATAGTTTGCACGCCGCAACTTAAGATCTTGCATGCTACAACAAAAATCAAAGATCCTACATGTTACAAGTAAGACCCTGTGCAGCAAAATAAATAAATAATTTTTTATAAGATTCTATTCCCAACTAACACCACAGACACCAAGAGTTAGGACTCCATCGTATCTTTCAGGTGGGGAAACCATTCAACCCACAAAAGCCTCCAAGATGGTTTCAAAGAAATTTCAGATTCCAGCTGTCCCCTTCTCCATCCAGCATTTGAAACTTCAGGACCCCTCCTCTGATCCAGACAAGCTTTCTGCAGTCCACTGCTTATTAAAACATTGAGAGTGTTCATGAAAGTTTTCAGCACAGATGGGCACGTCTCTTCAAGAGCAGGTTCAGCTTTCTAGCACAAATCCCACAGGCACGCAGGGGGTGGGGGGAGGCAGTAGGGGGAGGGCATTGTGACCCATTGTCATTTCAAACCACTTAAGTGATCATTTGTGGCAGGACATAAAAATTATCACTGTTTTGAAAGACACTAAGCTGGTATTCCAGGTAATGATACCTCCAGGCTAACTCATTCCTTTTCAGGAGTTTTAATTATCAGGACGGGCACACTGGTGTTTATTCAATTCTCTGTATACTAGAGATGGGGTCTGGGAAAGATGAATGCCACCCCCTTTTCGGCTATGCTCAGCTGAATGGATCGTTCTCATTTTCCCTCTTCCTTCATCAGGTGATAAAATCAAGAGCAGGATCCAAAACAATATGTACCCACACAGGACAATGTATCCTGGTGCCTGTGGGCAGGAACAGGGCCCCCAGTTACAGCAATCAGGTTCCAAGCCAGCCTCCATCCCATTCAGCACATTGCATCACTACTTCTGGGATTCTGGCGTCCCACGGAGGGGACAGTAACAACTGTCTCCTTGGGGATTGTCTACAGGCGATGTGGCACAAGGACTGATGTCAAGATCTCAAGTTCAAAGACATTTAAAGAGAAAAAGGAGATGTAGCCTCCGAGAGCTGATTCATTTCTCCCATCCAAGACTTGTAGACAAGCCATTCCCAGTTCACTTCTGTTCAGAAACAAAAGCAAACTCCTCACGTCAAGGTGGCAGGACCACTGCCCTAGGGAAGAAAAAAAAAATGGTATTTCTATAACCTACTTCAACTTAGCAAACACTATCAGGTCTTTGGAGGGGCCCAACCACCTGGGAAGCAAGTATTGCTATTCCTCCCTCAGGGACTTAGAGTTCAGTCTCGTGTTCTGGACTGAGCTTGCTTTCACTCACCCATTCTCAGTCTCTAGCACCATGCCCAGCCTCCAACAGATGCTTTACAAATGGTAGCTCAGCTGGTAAAGAATGCGCCTGCGGTGGAGACCTGGGTTCGATCCCTGAGTCAGGAAGATCCCCTGGAGAAGGAAATGGCAATCCACTCCAGTAATCTTGTCTGAAGAATATTATGGACAGAAGAGCCTGACCTGTTACAGTCCGTGCGGTCACAAGAGTCAGACATAACTTAGCGGCTAAACCACCACCACCCAAACAATTGTGCAAACAATACATGAAAACTGGAAGCCCTATTTTACACAGCAGGACGTAAACTACAATGGCTACCATCATTAAGCACTTGCCACATGTCAGACACCACACCAAGCGCTTTTCTTGTGAAGTCATGTAATCCTCATGTCAAATCTCAGATCCAGGCACGATTATCCTATTTTGGACAGGAGAAAACTGAAGTTGAAAAGTGAGAAGATTGCACCGAGTGACAGAAGTGACATGTCAGAAATCGCTGAAGTTCAATCCTTGGTTTGCTTACTCAGATCCTCTGTGCATACTTACTCTCTACTCAGGAGTTTAACATTTATAAAAAGACAGAAGCTCCCATGTTTCCCTGTGATTATGTGCTTCAAGGGGCTTCCCTGGTGGCCCAGATGGTAAAAAAAAAAAAAAAAAAAAAAACCTGCATTTTGCATTCCTTTTACTCGTGTCCCTTGATAAAAGAACCTAAGCTTAACTATTGCATGAAAATCCGTTCAGTTTACCTCAAAGCTCNAGAGGGGACCCTGTGTACATGATGACTGACGGGTGCTCCTTGGGGTGCTTGCTTGTTTCTGCAGCCACATGGTGGCTGTTTGCCGCTTGCTAAGGACTCAATCGGGAAGATGGCCTGGAGCAGGGAGTGGCACCCCACTCCAATATTCCTGGGCTTCCCTGGTGGCTCACACAGTAAAGAATCTGCCTGCAAGGCAGACACCTAGGTTCAGTCCCTGGCTCGGGAAGATCCCCTTGAGGAGAGCGTGGCAACCCACTTCGGTGTTCTTGCCTGGAGAATCTCCATGGACAGAGGAGCCTGGCGGGCCACAGTCCATGGGGTTGCAAAGAGTCGGACACGGTGAGTGACTGAAATGAACTGAATAGTGGATTTATGGCGTTGAGTCCATTTCTGCCGGACAGGACAGTGACTCAGATAGACACATACAGACATTCTTTCCCATATCAGACACATACAGACATTCTTTCCCATATCCTTTTCCGTCATGGTTTACCCCAGGAGGCCGGATGCAGTTCCGTGTGCTATGCAGCAAGACCTTTTGTTTATCCATCCTATGTGTACTCTGCTAACCCCCAGCTTCTAGCCCATTCCTTCCCCACTCCCTCCCTCTGCCCCTCCCTCTTGACAGTTCTCTATGACTCTGCTTCTGCTTTGTTGGTAACTTCATTTGCGTCACATTTTATGTTCCACTTATAAATGTTATCATATGGTGTTTGTCTTTCTCTTTCTGGCAAAACTGTTTGCACAACAAGTCCAGCCCTACCTCGAGGTTCTAGCATGAGCTTCTTGCAGTGTGGAACGTATATCCAGGCACGCACGGCATGTTCCGAGAGGGCTTGCTGCAGGAAGAGGTGAGCACTTTCGGTATTGGGGACAGCCTGGAGCTTTACAGTCTTCGCCTTCAATTATATGACATGAGCCGCTGGAGGTCACAAGCCTGGTGTGAACCCACGAGGCATCACATGTGAGACAGGGCTTGACGTGTGCTGGCAGACGACCGCCCCTCCGGGTTGGCTGTGACGGATGTCCTTACCCCATAGAATCATGGCCTCGGGTCTGGTCTCCAGCTGTAACCCACCAAGGACAGCCACAGTAGACTCCCACCCCACCTCTGGGCACGAGATCGTCTTCTCTACTGAGGAACCGTTGTTTCTTTTCAACTCCCTGGACTCACAGTTCACCTTACCATGGAGCACGTTAGAATATGGTCAGAGACGCAGGTAAAGGGCGTTAGGACAAAAGACAGTCCACTGTGGGGGCCAGAATTCAGAGATGCGGGTAAAGGATGTTAGGACAAGTGACAGCAACTTGTAGGGGCCAGATTTTTTTTTAATACTTATTAATATTTATACACATTTAAATATTCCCTGGTAGATTCCCTGGTGGCTCAGACGATAAAGCATCTGCCTGCAANACCGCCCCTCCGGGTTGGCTGTGACGGATGTCCTTACCCCATAGAATCATGGCCTCGGGTCTGGTCTCCAGCTGTAACCCACCAAGGACAGCCACAGTAGACTCCCACCCCACCTCTGGGCACGAGATCGTCTTCTCTACTGAGGAACCGTTGTTTCTTTTCAACTCCCTGGACTCACAGTTCACCTTACCATGGAGCACGTTAGAATATGGTCAGAGACGCAGGTAAAGGGCGTTAGGACAAAAGACAGTCCACTGTGGGGGCCAGAATTCAGAGATGCGGGTAAAGGATGTTAGGACAAGTGACAGCAACTTGTAGGGGCCAGATTTTTTTTTAATACTTATTAATATTTATACACATTTAAATATTCCCTGGTAGATTCCCTGGTGGCTCAGACGATAAAGCATCTGCCTGCAATGCAGGAGACCTGGATTCGATTCCTGGGTCAGGAAGATCTTCTGGAGAAGGAGATGGCAACCCACTCCAGGATTCTGGCCTGGAGAATCCCATGGATGGAGAAGCCTGGCGGGCTAGAGTCCATGGGGTCGCAAAGAGTCGGACACCACTGAGCGACTTCTCTCTCTTTCTCTCTATACACGTTTGTAAATGTTTTTTAATTTATAAGAATTAAAAAAAAATTATTTGTTGGCCTGCACTGGGCCTGTGTGGTGGCACATGGAATTTTTTTTTTTTTTTTTTTTTTTTTGAGTTGGGGCATGTGGTATCTAGTTCCCTGATCAGAGGTCAAACCTGGGACGCTTTCATTGGGAGTGGAGAGTCTTGGCCACTGCACTACCAGGGAAGTCCCACATGTTTGGTTTTTGAAGCATGTTATTCTCCTGGAATACTTTTCTTTTTAACTTATCTGACCTACCATTTCCTTTGGTGAATGAAGGTGCTATGATCTGAAACTAAGAAACTCAGGGCAAAACTCTCCTGGGAAGAGCCATCAGCAATGTTTTGGAATCCTCAGTGTCGCGGCAGCTTATGGAATGCTGCCCATGAAGTGGGAATGATTTTGAGGAATATGTTGCAAACAGCCAGATAATTCATGGCCAGCAGCATAGGGAATGAACAGTTTTAATTTATCCATCAGTCAGTTCAGTTCAGTTCCGTTGCTCAATGCTGTCCGATTCTTTGTGACCCGATGGATGACAGCACACCAGGTCTCCCTGTCCATCACCAACTCCAGGAGTTAACCCAAACACATGTCCATTGAGTCAGTGATGCCGTCCAACCATCTGATCCTCTGTCGTCCCCTTCTCCTCTCGCCTTCAGTCTTTCCCAGCATCAGGGTCTTTTCAAAAGAGTCAGCTCTTTGCATCAGGTGGCCAAAGTATTGGTTTCAGCTTCAGCCTCAGTCCTTCCAGTGAATATTCAGGACTGAGTTCCTTTAGGATGGACTGCTTGGATCTCCTTGCAGTCCAAGGGACTCTCAAGAGTCTTCTCCAGCACCACAGTTGAAAAGCATCAATCTGTCCATAGCACATGAGATATAAGGTATTTGCATTTAGTAATGTTATTGTTGTTTCCAGAAATTTTCTTGCATTAGCATGCCTGAGGGTGGAGTGCGCTGTGTGTGTGTGTGTGTGTGTGTGTGTGTGTGGGTGGGTGGGTGGTTGTTGGGAGTGATACAGTTCATGAGAGCATGAATCGGGAGAAAGATGGACTGTATTTACAACATCTGAGCTGCTGGGGTTATGGTTAGAGTAGCGAGTAATGCTGAAAATTTAATCAAATTGCTTGATAAGCTGTTTGTTTCCCTGACTCTTTATCTAATCAGACTAAGCTAACAAGAGTGAGCAAAATTTGGAAAAAAGACTTTCAATCCCCTTAGGCAGCAGTCATTAGCCCCATAGTAAATTAGAACACTTTGCACATTAACGAGCCAGATTGCCCTTCTTTTCCTTCAGTTGAATAAAACAAGGGCGCTGTCAGTTAAGTTATATGGCACTTGGTGCATATTTTTTATTTCCCTTGATGAAACCTCTGTGAATTTTTGCATCATTGGTGAGATATTCTACTGAGGGTATGAAAGGTAATTTTGGAAGGTGTTCTTTCTCTCTCTCTTTCTAGGTATTATCTTATTCCAGAATTTGGTGTCTAAATCCAAAGCAATGAGATAAAAAAAAAAAAAAAAAAAAAAACCAGGATCCAGATATCTGGGACCTTCTTTTTTAAAATTAATTTTTATTGAAGTGTATTTGTTGTTGATGACCATTTTCTCAGTTGTGTCCAACTCTTTGCAACCCCATGAACTGCAGCACGCCAGGTTCCTCTGCCCTCGACTGTCTGCCAGAGTCTGCTCAAATATACAAGTTCCTTTACAATGTGGGGGCCTTCTTAATACAAATCTGTCTTTTTAAGATAATATCTGTATAGTCTTGTGTGTGAGTGTATCCATATTTATACGTACACAAGCATATATAAATGTGCATATATAATAAATACTTACATAAATGTGTTTCGTTCTTTTAAAAAATAATGGCCATAAGCAGATTACACAGGTCAGGTTCATCTTAATTGAATCCACTTTATGTTTTTTCCTGCGACAAAATGCAGTTCCCTCAACCAGAGATTTTCAACACATTTTCACTTTCTGTTTACTTACTTTTATTTCCTCTGAGGGGAGGTGGTTGCTGGCCATTTATAAACAATACCTATCATTTAGTCACCTGCTCCAGAAATCAAAATAGGTAAGAAAAACATTTTAAAAGGAAAAAAGACATCTGAGAAAAGGTGAGTGAAGGTCTTTAACGCAGTTAAGGACGCTTTATGCTAACCTGTTTCTCAGTCCTCACCTCCTTGCTTTTTTTTTCCTCCGAAATAGACTGTTTTGTGATTGCTGTCGTTGTTCGGTCGATAAGTTGTGTCCTACTCTTTGTGTCCCCGTGCACCACAGCATGCCAGGCTCCTCTGTCCTCCAGTGTCTCCCAGAATTTGCTCAAACTCATGTCCATTGGGTCCATCACCAACCATCTCACCCTCTGCCGTCTCCTTCCCCTCCCGCCCTCAATCTTTCGCAGTATCAGGGTCTCTTCCAAGAGTCAGTTCTTTACATCAGGAGGCCAAAGGATTGAAGCTTCAGCTTCGGCAGTGATTTCGCAGCCCAAGAAAAATAAAACCTGTCAGTGCTGTCACTGTTTCCCCATCTCTTTGCCATGAAGTGATAGGGCCAGATGCCATGACCCTAGTTTTTTGAATGGTGAGTTTCATGTCAACTTTTTCACTCTCCTCTTCCACTTTCATCAAGAGGCTCTTTGGTTCTTCTTCACTTTCTGCCATTAGAGAGGTATCACCTNTCACTGTTTCCCCATCTCTTTGCCATGAAGTGATAGGGCCAGATGCCATGACCCTAGTTTTTTGAATGGTGAGTTTCATGTCAACTTTTTCACTCTCCTCTTCCACTTTCATCAAGAGGCTCTTTGGTTCTTCTTCACTTTCTGCCATTAGAGAGGTATCACCTACGTGTTGGAGGTCGTTTATATTTCTTCTGACAATCTTGATTCCAGCTTAGGATTCATCCAGCCTGGCATTTCGTGTGATACACTCTGCATATTGGGTAAATAAGCAAGGTGACAGTTGACAGCCTCGTTTTAGTCCTTTACCAATTTTGAACCAGTCAGTTGTTGCATCTAACTGTTGCCTCTTGACTGGCATACAGGTTTCTCCAGAGACACGTAAAGTGGGATATTCCCATGTCTTTACGAATTTTCCACAGTTTTTGGAAAGGCTTTAGTATAAATCAGTGAAGCAGCAAGCAGAAGTAGATATTTTCCAGAATTCCCTTGCTTTCTCCACGATCCAGTGAATGTTGGCAATTTGGTTTGCAATGCCTCTGCCTTTTCTAAATGCACCTTGTACATCTGGAAGTTCTTGGTTGGCATAATGCTGACGCCTAGCATACAAGATTTTAAGCATGATCCTACTAGTATGGGAGATGAGTGCAATTGTCCAATGGTTACCATGTACTTGAGTACTGCCCTTCCTGGGAATTGAGAGGAAGCTGGACCTTTTCCAGTCCTGTGGCCAATGCTGAGTTTTCCAACTCAAATTGGCTGACATATTGAGTGCAGCACTTGAACAGCATCATCTTGTAGGATTTGAAATAGCTCAGCTGAAATTTCGTCACCTCCACTACCTTTGTTCATAGTGATGCTTCCTAAGGCCCACTTGACTTCACACTCCAGGATGTCTGACTCTGGGTGAGTGACAAGGTGTTCTCCACAATTTCTAGCTTTGTATTCCCACATCCACGGCCGGATATTTCCAATCTGGATGTAGCTTGGAGCGTTTGAACTTCAGTTTTGTGTGTCTGTGTATTTATTGTTAGAGCTGATTCTGGGGCTCAGGGACAGATTGAAAGTCTTTTTCACCGGAAACACCATGAGGAATTCCGTCTTTGTGCTTCTTCAGCCTTCCCTCGGTGTCCAGGTGTGCAGAAGCCTGTGGACGGTCCTCGGCCCTGCTGTTGTGTCTCTCCCTCTCTTTCCTTTGGGCTGAGGTCTGAAAGCACAGACTCTCCTCGGAACAATGCTCCTGTTGAACACTTCATAGCCCTCTGCTGCCCTTCCACCCCACCCAGAATTTTCAAGGCTTGAAGCTCTATGTGCTCAGGAGTCACTTTGGAGATGAAAGCGTTTCTGGTGGTCCTTTATTTATTTACTTTTCGCTTGGCTACAGACAATGCCGATTTGCAGTTTTGAAGTTAAAAATGGAGCCGCCTGTTATGGGGGATGATCTGCTCAGTGTCAGGGTCCACTTGGCTTTTCATCCTGATTAGATGATAAATCCCAAGCTCCTTACATGTGGCTTCTTATGCACGTGCCATCATCCGTTAAAAAAATAATAATAAGGTCTTAAGTAATGTCCTTAAAGCTTTTAAAGCAACTGGAGAGATTTCCTGATTCCGTCCAAACTTCTTGGTTTGGTTTAGTCACTAAGTCGTGTCCGACCCTTGCAATCCCATGGACTGAGAACTTCCTGGGGTGCTCTGTCCATGGGGATTCTCCAGGCAAGAATACTGGAGCAGGTTGCTGTTCCCTTCTCCAGGGGATCTTCCTGACCCAGGAATCAAACCCAGGTCTCCTGCATTGGCAGGCAGATTCTTTACCAGCTGAGCCACCAGGGAAACCCATGGGTTTCTTACTATAATTTCTTCCTGCTGCTGCTAAGTCGCTTCAGTCGTGTCCAACTCTGTGCGAACCCGTAGACGGCAGCCCACTAGGCTTCCCCGTCCCTGGGGTTCTCCAGAAAAGAACACTGGAGTGGGTTGCCATTTCCTTCTCCAATGCATGAAAGTGAAAGTGAAGTCGCTCAGTCATGTCTGACTCTTCGTGACTCCATGGACTGCAGGCTACCAGGCTCCTCTGTCCCTGGGATTCTCCAGGCAAGAACACTGGAGTGGGTTGCCATTTCCTTCTCCAATGCATGAGAGTGAAAAGGGAAAGTGAAGTCGCTCAGTCGTGTCTGACTCTAGCGACCCCACGGACTGCAGCCTACCAGGCTCCTCTGTCCATGGGATTTTCCAGGCAAAAGTACTGGACTGGGGTGCCATTGCCTTCTCTGTCCTATAAACCCAAACTTCTTACCACATGCATAAAGGCTGTGTGTGTATCTTCTGTGCTCAGTCATGTCCGACTCTTTGTGGCTCCCTAAATTGTAGCACAGAAGGCCCCTCTGTCCGTGGGATTGTCCAGGCAAGAATCCTGGAGTGGGCTGCCACGCCCTTCTCCAATGGATCTTCCCTACCCAGGGATCGAACACATTGCAGGCAGGTTCTTTACCGTGGAGCCACCGTGGAAGCCTGTGGGTAAATTATATGCATACAGAGATTTGCTTCGCTTCCAAAACAAATCCGATCCAGCCGGTCCTCATCAATAGTCACTCAAGGGCATTCATCCCCAAGGCTCGGATTCTTAGAAGGACGGTGTTGTCTCGGGGGGGTCCACGCTCAGTCTTCACATGAGAGAGATATGGTCTCCACGTGCTGACCGGGGGCCTTTCTTTCCGCAGAAGTGGGTGGACGGAGGCTTCACCAACAGCCTGCCAATCCTGCCCGTCGGCCGCACAGTGACCATCTCCCCGTTCAGTGGGCGACTGGATGTCTCCCCACAGGATAAAGGGCGGCTACATTTCTATGTTAGCATCACCAACCAGGAAGTACTGGTGAGTCCTGATGTTCCCCGACTGCCACAGAAGCCCCTGAAACTCTCCACATGCTTCCCACACTTGGCAACTCCATTGTATGTACAGATTTCCATGCATATTCTTTTTTAATTTACTTATTTTAATTGGAGGCTAATTACTTTACAATATTGTAGTGGTTTTTGCCATATTTTAAATGAGTCACAACATATGTCGTGCATATGGACCTAGGTACCTATAGACTGTGAGCGTGCAATCAATTTTTTTTTTTTTTACTGTTTTTGAACTGTCTCTGTGAGACATTTCCTATTTCTTCACTTATTTTTCAGGTCAGCATACTTGGCAAGCTTTCGATGAAATTTTATTTATTTATTTATTTTTTTAAAGACGTATTTACTTACTGGTTGTCTGCAGTAGATCTTAGTTGTGGTGGGCAGGCTCCTTGTTTCAGTGAGAGGTCTCTAGAGCTCACAGGCTCTCTAGTTGTGGCTGGAGAGCCTAATTCCAGAGTGCATGGACTCTGTGGTTGTGGTACTTGGGCTTAGTAGTTGAGGTACTTGGGCTCAGTAGTTGAGGTGCTTGGGCTCAGTAGTTGAGGTGCTTGGGCTTAGTTGCCCTGTGGCATGTGAGACCCTTAGTTCCCCCCATAGAGATTAAAACCTGTGTCCCCTGCATTGGAAGGCAGTCTGAACCACTGGACCACCAGGGAAGTGCAATGTTATTTTTTTTAAGATTTTTTTTTTTATGTGGACCATTTTTTAAAATAGTCCTCATTGAATTTGTTATAATATTGCTCCTGTTGTTTGTATTCTGGTTTTCTTTTTTTTTGCCACATGGAATGTGGGATGCTACCTCCCTGGTGGTGGTGGTGGTGGTGGTGGTGGTTTAGTCGCTAAGTTGTGTCCAACTCTTGCAACCCCATGGACTATAGCCTGCCAGGCTCTGCTGTCCATGAGATTCTCCAGGCTAGAATTCTGGAGTGGGCTGCCGTTTCCTTCCTGGTAGGTCCCTAAGTTTTCCGCTAATGTTTTTACATACTTAATCATTGCCACCTTTTAAAACAATTAAGTGATCTTATTTACAACTGCACTGAGGGGACTTCCTTGGTAGTCCAGTGGTTGGGACTTCCTTGGTAGTCCAGTGGTTGGGACTTCCTTGGTAGTCCAGTGGTTAAGACTTCTAAAGCAGGGGATATGGATTGGATCCCTGGTCAGGGAGGTAGGTGAGGAAGGAAATGGCAAAAATGTTGATTCCCTCAACCTCGTCAAAAATTAGTTCTCAACAGGGAGTGATACTATATACAGGTGCGTGCGTGCTAAGTCACGTCCGACTCTTTGCAACCCCATGGACTGAAGCCCCTGAAAGGGAAAGTGTTAGTTGCTCAGGGGTGTCTAACTCTTGGTGACCCAATAGACGGTAGCCTCTGTCCACGGAGTTCTCCAGGGAAGAATGCTGGAGTTGCCATGCCCTCCTCCAGGGCTTCTTCCCCACCCAAGGATCTGCCCGTGGCTCCTGCATTGGCAGGAAGATTCTGTACCTTTGGAGCGCCCAGGGAAGCCCATTGTATGCAGGACACACTGGCTGAGTCGGGAATGTGCACTGGCATCAAGGGACAGAGCCCAGGGATGTTGGTCAGCATCTTACAGTGCACAGGACAGATGCCCCCACAGAGAAGCATCTGGCCCCAAACGTCAGTGGTACCCAGGCTGAGAAGCCCTCTTGCAGTCTATGTGTGGAGTCCTATGTTTTGTTTTGTATTGGGTGTGGGGGAGTGTGCTGGGGCTTAGTTGCCATGCAGGCTTTTCGAGTTGCAGAGAGGGGTGTGGGGGAGTGTGCTGGGGCTTAGCTGCCGTGCAGGCTTTTCTCGAGTTGCAGAGAGCAGGCTTCTCATTGCGGCGGCTTCTCTA
This sequence comes from Neotragus moschatus, assembly GCA_006410615.1. Classification (NCBI taxonomy): domain Eukaryota; kingdom Metazoa; phylum Chordata; class Mammalia; order Artiodactyla; family Bovidae; genus Neotragus; species Neotragus moschatus. Next base: position 189,201 of record SJYA01002715.1, read on the forward strand.
GTTGCAGAGGACAGGCTCCAGGGCCCACGGGCTTCAGTAGTGGTACCACGTGAACGCAGCAGCTGCAGCTCCCAGGCTCTCAAGCACAGGTTTAATAACGTGGTGCACAGGCTGATTTGCCCTGAGATGTGTGGGCTCTTCCGGGACCAGGGATCCAATCTGTATCCACCGCACTGGCAGGCAGATTCTTTACCACCGAGCCATCAGCACAGCCCGCAGTTTAGATTTTAAGATTATTTTGTTTATACTGACTGGAAAGCCCTGCAGTTCACATGTTAAGATGATTTTCTTCCTACTGATTTTTTTTTTTTGCATTGCTAATAGTATGTATAACAAGCACACTTTGCTTACAGAAGTAAAGGTTGATTGACCAGCCCTGTCGTATCCTACATTGCCTGTGTGTCTTTCTGTCCTAGCTGTCTGTGGCAAACTTGGTGAGACTCAGCTGGGCCCTCTTCCCGCCAAGCAGGAGGACAATGGAATCGCTCTATCAACGGGGCTTCCATGACGCCAGCAGGTTTTTACTTAAAGAAAGTTGGTTTGAGTAGGACGCTCACAGCTTGTTAACGGAGAACACAGTTCTTCAGGGACGTTTCTAATTAAATCCTTTTATAAAAGCCTATTATCACTGTAAATTTTATTATGAGTGTTTGTAATGCTTGCAATTTTTAAAACCTTTATTTTGTTTTGAGGTATAGCCAATTTACAACGTTGTGATGGTTTCAGGTGGACAGCAAAGGGACTCAGACATACATATGCATGTATCCATTCTCCCTCAAACTCCCCTCCCATCCAGGCTGCCACATGACATTGAGCAGAGTTTCCTATGGTGGACAGCAGTGCTGGGGACCAGCCCCAGTGGATCCAGGGTGATTCGAAGCATGGATGGAGTCGGCGTCTTAGAAGTATTTATTTATTAATAGAAGATTAGATTAGGAAGAAATAGTGTAGTAGGAACATTAAGTGGAGAAAAGAGGCTGAATAACTTGGTTTACATGGAAAGCCAATAAAACCTCAAGACAAGAGGTTTGCACCATCTACGTGGGCCACCGGCACCCACTTGAATCTCTAAGGGTGCCCCACCTTGGGCTCCCTTTCGCGCAGGACTTAAAAAGCCAGGGCAAGTAAGTAGAAATGGCGAGCCTCCATGCCCCAGATGGGAATTCAGCCAGAAATTAGAGTAAAGGAAGAGAGAAAGAGACACGGGGAAACCAGTCCTCCCAATGACTGGCTCCGGCCCCTATTGTCCTTCAAGGCTTTTTATACCTTTTCTGATTGTACATAGAGATCAAGGGGTAATACAAATTTATGCAGTGTTAGCAGCCCAAACTCTTATCAAAAACCAGGCTTTTCTCTCTTCATAACTAATTGTATACACAAGTCTTAGGTGATTTACATCATCTTCAGGCCAAAAGGGCCAGTTAACATCTTATGGCTCTTTTCTGATAAGGGTTTGTTAACCAGAAGACTTATTTGTGTTGTTCTTCCCAAAGTCTGGTGCCATTCTCAGAAAGCACTAAATAAAGTTACATTCTTACATAGCAATTTGTAACAAGAGGAGTACAGTGATTTATAACAAAGGAAAGGTAATTAACTCAAAAGTCTAGCATTGCTAACATCAAAACTACTATATATCTTTTCCCATATCCCGTTTACTTTGATTAACATCTTCCTGGGTGCCCAAAGAATAAGGAGGTCTGGCAGCTATCATTGAGTCAACAGTGAAATCCTGTCACCAATGGGATTTTTAGCCCTATAACTTTAAGATACTTC